>APFE031471390.1:88781-133322 GCA_000404065.3 Pinus taeda
TGAGATGATGGAGAAAACTCAACGGCAAGACTGTTCAATATTCTGGAACAAGTTCTAACATGTGTTTGGAATATCTTCTTGGCTGTTGATGCCCATTGCCAAGAAGCGATCCATCCTAGATGAATCTTTGTTCTTGCAGGACGTTTGTTGCTGAAGCATTTGTTTGAAGAATGGGTGGTTTTATGACAGTGCTTACATGGATGAAGATCAAAACAGTGATCTTTCAAATGGCCAACTCGATCACAGTGTTGGCATTTCACGATCTGTTGTTGTTGTTGCTGTTGTGGAAGAGGAGCAGAGTCTGGAATAGCTGAAGCTGAACTGTCATGAGTAGCAGGTGAACTGTCATGAATGAAACCAGCACTCTGAAACTGAATGGGTTTTGAGTAGTCTGGAATATGAAAGGACAAGTCCTTGTCATATCCAAGACCAGTTTTGTGCTTGTTGTGGACATTGTTCCCAAGGTCTGATGATGGGCTTGGGAAGTGCAGACTGAACTTCTGCATCTGCATGTAACCTTGCTGCTTTGTTTGGTACTAAGTCTGAATGAACTGTAACACGCTGCTGATGGGTGCTTGTCTCAATGTTATGAACAAAAACAGGTTCAGAATGGTGTCTATTTTGATGTAGCTCTTCTTGCTGTAGTTGTGATTCAAGCTGCAAAAAATCAATCTTTTCCTGTGCATTTTGTAGACATGTCTGAATTTCTGAAAGAGATCCTTTTCTGATTTGTAATGTGTCATCAACAGTAGATTGTATAAGAGTTTTCATGAACTCTAATACTTCACTGATTCTGGCCATTTTTCTTCAATGTCACTTAAAAAACACAACTGAGGCTAAAACAACAGAAAAATAATATTGTACTTTTACTACAAGATCTTGTAAGGGCTTGTCAAGTGGCAACAATGTAGCGAAAATGGTTGATGGAGCAGGACCTGAGTAAGCTAGATGTTACCAAGTTGCATCCACTTTCTCTAGAGGTCATTTCTCATCAAGCTACAATAAACATTGGTACAATTGGGCACATGGTAAATAAACAGTCGACAGTTCGTTTCAAGAATGAACTAGAGCGTAACATCACTATTAAACTGGGATATACCAATGCAAAAAAATATATAAATGTGAAGATGAGCGTTGTCCTCAACTTCAAACTTCAGAGCATCTGGCTACTATGGAAATCATGCGTCTTAAACATATAATTATTTTGCAAAACAAATTTGATCTTATCCAGGAGAGTGTAGCTATCAACCAGCATGAGGCAGAATACATATTTTGCACACAAAATTAACAGGTTTGATACGGCACCAAAGAAGCTGCTTGCATCAGATTCTCATCTTCGTCCTGACCGTAGTGCACTAGAGATGGGAGATTTGTCGAAGGCTGGAGCTGAAAAATCCAATTTTAATGCCTCTTAAATGCTACTCCACAGAGGTTAAGAGCACCCGAAATGACCATGTTTGTGGCTACTATGCCATTCAGAGCCTGGAACTGTTTCTGAAAGATGACCCTCGTGACTTCCTTCTCTCCACAGTCTCCACACAGAAACCTGAACCTGTTTATGTATAAGCTCAATGTCTAAAATTGTCAATGCACGGGCTCGAAAATACCAAGAGTAATAAAGACACTTTGACATATAGCTACACACTCAATGCCATTGGATTCCAGCTTGCAGATAATGTTGAGATCCCCTAATGTGGTCGATTCTCTTCAATAGGATGCTTCCAATGTTCTGTGCACGTCTTCCTCTTCTTGATGCTTTAAGTGTTTTAGGTAGCTTATTAATCAAGCAATCGATGTCTCCTCACGAAAGCTCTACAATGGACGTTTTCATGCGTTGTTTTTCCACTTTCACCCTTTGAAGTAGGCTAGTTGTTAATCTTTCGTCGATTCTTCCTTGCCACTCGTATCGCAGAATGTCAGGGCTTACCACAACCCACATCCACTGACATGTAAATGACAATATAAAGCCATCTGAATAGCTACCGCCAAACCAAAATGCAGTGACCCTTAAATATAAATTTCGAATGCAGAGTTATCCAAAGGAAATAACGTTTTAATAGCGAATCTGGTTGATATTTCATTGAAATGCAAGTTTACGCTCTTCTCCTTCACCGGCAATCTGGTGGTCCGGCCGCATCATAGATAACATTAATGGCAAACCTGTCACCGTTTTGGAAAAATCATATCCACGTCCACATTTGAAGGATTTTCCACTGGACTTCTAGAAATGGATGTTTTCAAAAATGTCAATATGAGGCGTACATCGATCTTAATTTCAATGTATCATTTCCGTATAAGCTATAACGAATATTCAAATGGATGAATAATTGTGTTTAACAAATTCCAGTAATCTTTGTGGGAAACCCAAAAAGGTTAGAGCAGATGTTGCAGTTTATGTCTGAGGCTGCAAAGTCATCTTTAAAGCAAAGTTCTATGCATGTTCCGCCATGGAGAACGCTCAAATACATGCATGCAAAATGGTTTTATGCTTGCACAAGAATTGCAGGCTTTGATGATTCATCGGTTCCAATTCCGAACGCTTGCAAGGCGAGTATAACACATGAATGCAAAGAACATTTACAACACCTCAAACAATCCTTGAAGCAGTGAGGATGTGGATACTAGCGGCCATTAACACAACTGACATAGGCATTCCTAACGTAAATTAAGTTTTTGTTAAAGCTTGTGATCAAGCTCGGGTATCATGGGTGTCAGATTTTGAGTGTTTCGCCCATTTTGGTCTGCTAAACTTGAACAGAAACATTACTCTGCCAATACATTACCACTGGCAGAAACTTGTAAAGCACTGAGCAGAAACGTTACTCTGCCAATACATTACCATTGGCTGAGGAAATTGAAACGACACACACAAGGACCAATCTCTCTTAATATGGTAATTGCACCCCACACCCAGCACCAACCAACTTTCATGAGCGCCAGGGTTGACAGGCAGATTTCAGAGTGTTAGAGTAGGTGGACAGTGAGGGGGAGTGTTTTTATGAAAACACATCTGATAACATGTCAGATTCATAGCGTATACAGAAAAATCATAAATATGTCAGGGCAGCGCAGGTGTGGCAGACAGAGCGCAGGTAATGAGGGCTAGGCCAGCGCTATTCAAGGCAGCTCAGACCAGTTGCTCAGGGAATAACCACATCTCATTTTTTTTAACTAAAGGATGAACCCTGAGAAAGAAAACAGGCTACACATCATGGCTCTGATACCATGTTAAACACACATGGGGAGCGAGAAAGATGTAAAAGATAAAACATGCAATTCAATTTTTATTCACAAATGATACACATTTATAGTACAGGTGGTGACCATTGGGATTCACATCCCAAGGTCCCTTGGACTGCTTAGTCTCTTTAGCTTCCACACTAACCCATTTAGGATTAGGTGTCCAACAACTATGGTGGTGCATTATCAAGTTGAATTTCCTGTAAAGGTTTCTGCAAGATTCCTTCTTCTTGTTGTTCATTATTTTCCACTTGTTGTTCTTCATGCTCCTGAATTTACTGTTCATTTTCTTGTGTTGGTGGTATTTTTTCCTGTTGCTCTTCAAACTTGTCAATAACCTTCTTGACCTCCAACTCACCTACAGTCCTCTCGAACATTTCTGACTCATTAAATATAACATCCCTGCTTATAATAATTTTATGTTTGACTGGATCCCATAGACGATAACCAAGATCTTCATCTGCATATCCCAAAAAAATGCATTTCATAGATTTATCATCTAGCTTAGTTCTATTTTCTTTGGGAACATGTAGGAATGCTTCACATCCAAAGATTTTCAAGTGAGAATAATTCAAATTCTTACCAGTCCAAACTTCTTTAGGGATACCGCAATCCAAGGGTGTAGTTGGAGATCTATTTATGAGGTAGCAAGCGGTCCTAACTGCTTCAGCCCAAAAATTCTTCTCCAAACCGGAATTGGACAACATACTTCGCACCTTTTCCATAATGGTGCGATTCATCCTTTATGTGACACCATTCTGTTAAGGAGTACTAGGCACAGTCTTCTCATGCTTTATGCCAAACCTGTTACAATATTCCTTAAATGCATTTGAGCAATATTTTCCACCATTCTCTATTCTTAAACACTTCAGCAATTTGTTAGTCTCTCTTTCAATAGTAACGTGGAATTTTTGAAATACTCAAAACATTTCACTTTTATTTTTCATAGGATATGCCCAAACTTTCCTGGATGCATCATCTATAATTGTTACAAAATATGATGCTCCTCCTAATGATTTGATGTTAACAAGCCCAAACACATCTGAGTGTACCAACTCTAACACATTTTTCTTTCTGTCATGGCCACGTCTAAGGAATGAAACCCTTCTTTGTCTACCATATAAACAATGCTCACAAAGATCAATATTGTAGGATTTCAAACCTGGCAATAAATTTTTATCAATAAGGATTTTTAAGCCCTTCTCGCTCATGTGACCCAAATGCTTATGCCACAAATCTGCTGAATTTCCTTCTTTTGTGACAACAACCAAATCTGATTTTCCTATCAGTGTCTTCAATGTATATAATGTTCCTGTCTTGGGTCCTTTGGCGATGACCAATGCACCTTTGCTAATTTTCCAGCCTCCTTTTCCAAAGCTTGTCAAATAGCCTTCATCGTCCAGTCATCCCATAGAGATTAAACTCATGCGCATTTCTGGTACATGCCTGACCTGTTTCAACAATATACCTTGTCCATCTTTCATTTTGATCTGGACATCTCCTACTCCAACAATACTGCAAAAATGATTATTCCCCAAATGCACTCTACCATAATCACCGGGATTATATGAAACAAAACTATCTTTGCATGGGGTTACATGGTGAGATGACCCAGAGTTAAGGATCCAATCAAAGCTACTGCTAGATGTATATACACATGCATCCTCTACTGAAATAGTAAACAACACATCACCATCTGTGGCTACAACAGTAGTCTCACCTTCATTTGTGCTGGATGACTTGTGAATTGTACTAGACAGTCTCTGATCCTTTTGTCCTTTCTTCCAGGATCGAAATTCTTTCTTCATGTGCCTGTGTTTTCCACAATGAAAATAGATGATCCTTTCTCTCCTTGATTTTTATCGGCCTCTCGATCTTGATCGTCCTTGCCAGCCTCGATCCAATCTCCTACCACAATCAACTAGAGCTAGAGCCTCTCCTCCCTGATTTTCCACAATTGACTTGAGTCACAGCTCCTCATTCATTAAACTGCTGCTGACATCATCAAACTTCAGGGTCCCTATAGTCGTTGAAGTGCTCATAGCTGCAATTAAATTTTCCCAGCTGTCTGGCGTAGAACACATTAGCAAAATAACTCTAATTTCATCATCTAAAATGATTTTAATAGAGGCAAGTTGATTAGTAATAATATTAAATGCATCAAGTGCTCAGCAACTGAAGCACCCTCCTTCATTTTGAGATTATAAAGCTTCTTCATCAAGAACACTTTGTTTGATGTTGTGTTCTTCTCATATAGATCATGGAGCTTCTTCCATAATCCTTTAGCCGTCTTTTCTCCGGACACATTGAAATAAACATTCTTTGCTAAATATTGGTGGATTGTTGCAATCACCTATCTATCTAACTTATTCCACTCTTCATTTTTCATCGATGAGGGTTTCTTTGTTGTGCCCTCAATCGGAAAATATTGATCCTTTAAAATCAGTATATCCTCCATCTGTTATTTCCATAGGGCAAAATTAGCCCTACTCAACTTCTCCATATCTGTAAGTGTTGTCTCCATTTTCAATCAAATTCACGCCCCAAAACACAAAAAACTCTAGTTAAAAATAATACTTCAATTATTACTCTTTAAAATTTAGTAATAATGACCTTCCTCCTTTTAAAATATCATTTTCAAAATTCCTGCTCCTTTCTAAAATATACTTTTTCAAAATTCCAACATATAATTATATATGTTTCATAATAAATATAAAAACATATATAACTTTTTAACCTTTTCACATTTCACACATACATATGTTGGTTTGTAAAAAAAAACTTGATGTATATATGCAAGCTTGATGTAAAAAAAAAACTTACGAACACCACGTTTCAACTCCAATCTCCACGGATCTCCACTTTTCAAACTCTAGAAACACGTTTCAACATAGATCCATGACCTTGTTTTTCTTGCAGCAACTGTCTTTTAGTTCTAGCGTTCCTCAGCTATTTCCTGGACAGATCCTTCAACAGCTCCAGGGGTAACAACCAACATTTTAACGAACGCTACCAAAGCAAGGCGATGGCACTAAGCAGCTTGCACGGTGAACCTAACTCTGATACCACTTGTTGGAGTCACGATTGCCATTACACCAAAACCTGCAGGTGTTAGTAAACAGACACATCGCTAGATTTAAGCACATGCCATGAAATACATGGGAGCGTTGGATCAACATTGCCATTAACGGGGAGCACAACATCATTGAGTGGGAAAAAATTTTCCGCACTTTTTATTTGGACAAGGAAAATTAGGAAGTAAGAGGTTAGAGATCATGGGGAGTCACTAGGAGTGTGAATAATTCGTTGGAAGGAACATGCTACTTCCTAAAACGTTCCCCAAGGTAGTTATTGTTGGTAAGATAAGTTGTTGTTTGGTTTTAAATTCTAAGTAAACTCTTTTATTTAGTATGGAATGGTTTAATTATTGTAATTGTTTTCCTATGTATGGATCTATTTAAGTTTGTGAGTTTTCATTGCTGATGATTGTTGCTAACGACTTATGGGAAAAGGTTAATTTGTATATTGATGAATGTTATGTTGATAGATTAAATGAACGATTTATTATAAGTTTAATGGGTACCATGATAGGGTCGTAAGAGATATTGAAGCTGTGTGATATGGATATCTAACTAAAGTATTAGTCAAGTATGGAAATAGGAATATGTTAATCAATGCTAATCATGATCTTACTAGAATCCTCCTATTGATTTCTAAGGATTTCAGTAGATTTCAAATGATACTACTAAATTTCTGTTATTACACCCAAGAGTAAGATATGATTCAAGATAAAAAAAACCTATCCAATATATAGCATGAAAGTAAAGCTCAAGGGGAACCTATATAGGGTATATAGGCTTTAAATAGGATAAATATATGCTACCTATAGTCCGTAAAATATATTAATAGATGGAAAACGATAGTATATTGTTATATTGAAAAAGAAATTAACTCAAAAATATATATAAAGCACACATAATAACCAGACACACAATATTGGTTGAAAAAGGCTGAAGCCTCATGCTTCTCTCTCACTTTCATACATCAAAAAAATTGAATGCAATGTTACAAATAAATAGATGAGAGATAATGTTCTCACGATAGTGTGTTCTATCTTGGACACTTTTGGTTGAGATAATTTCTCCTTTGGTTGAGATAATTTCTCACCAGACACACACCAATATAGGAGTTCCCTAAACTAACTCCTATCTTAGAGGAACAACCCAAGAGGTAGGCACAAATTCCTAACTTGGAATATTTAATTAATTTATTTATGTTTGGATTTATTATTGTTTTATGAGAGAGGATAACATTCCCCCCCTCAATGATAAATCCAAAATAAGAACGAGGAACCATCTTCCAAGTTCTCATGTTGATCCTCAAAACATTGCCTGAAAAAACCGCCAAATCTGGATGCTGGAAAAAAACTCAAATCTGAAGAGAACATGAATCAGCTGCATGCCTGATTCATCTCTGAATGTTGCTTGACAACTCCATCACGTGCCAAGCTGCAAAAGGATCCAACTGTCCTTTGTTTGAAAACAGCATCCGGTGTCCACTGACACAATTTGTCGATTGCCCACTGGCGAATTTGCTGATGCTCACTGTTGATGACAAATGCCCACTGGCTGCTTCACTGATGTTATCGAAACTTTTAGTCGGACAACCACTTGTCAATTTCATTGACAGCTCCCCCCTTTGTCTGTTGAAAGGAGAGACAATCTTCTCCAAAATATATTTGAACTCCCCCACTTCAGGTGTAGGAGAGTTTCACTGTTGTACTCCCTTGCATGAGAGTACCATCATCTGTTCACTGCTGGTTGCACTATGTGTGATTGTAGTCGGTTGTAGAACTGAGACAATCGTTTGACTGTGGATGACCATTCCCAAGGATCAATCCATTCATAATGTATCTTCAATCTGGCTGATTTTTGTTGGTTGCGACATTTTTCTGAGGAATGATTGGGCTTGCCACAATGGAAACAAGGATGGAGATCAAAACACTGATCTTCCATATGGCCGGTTCTTTGACAATGAGAACATTTTGGTTGGACATCAACTTCAGGTTGCGTGCAATTCTGTTTGTCTACAACTTTTTCAGAATCTACTGAGGTGAGTGGTTCAAGAAATCCTGCACTCACGAACTTAATTGGCTTGGAATAATCTGGGATATGTAAATTGGTGTCATCAGTGACATATCCTAAGCCTCATCGATTCTTATTATTTTGAATTTCTTCCCAGGGCTTGATGATGGGTTTGGAAGAAATTTGAATTTGATCATGAACAACTTCGACACTTGAAGTTGTTTGGATGAGTGATTTGGAATCAACATCTTTATCTTCATCTGTATGGTTGAATGACTTGGAAGAAGCAATCTTTTGTTGCAGCTCATCTCTTTGTAGTTGCGACTCTAGTTGAAGAAATTCAATGGTTTCATGTGTTTGTCGTAGATGCCGTGAAAGATCAGCAAGAGTTTCTTTGCTGATGTGCACCATGTCTTCATCACTGGAGATGATTAAACTATGAAGAATGTTTAACAACTGAATATGCTGTGCCATCTGAACTTGCTCACTTGAAATCAGGCTCTCTTGTCGTAGATGTCGTGCGTTGAACTGTTTCACTTGATTTTGTTACTTGAATGATAGGCTCGCTTGCTGTGGGACTTGAATGGCATGCTCACTTGATTTGTTGCTTATTGCACTTGCTGGGGACGCTTGCTAGAGTTGTAGAACTTGCTTGCTGAAACTCTGGAATTCACGCTCACTTGATGTCAATCTCAACTTGCTTGATTTACTTGATAACTTTCACGCTCACTTGATGTCAATCTCAACTTGCTTGATTTACTTGATAACTCTCACACTCACTTGAAGGAATAGCCACGCTCACTTGATGTCGATCTCAACTTGATTTGTGTTAGAGTTGAACTTGTTTGGTTGCTGCGATGAACTTCACTCTGGCTCGCTTGATGTGTTGATTAATGCAATTTGGTTGAATGAATAATCACGCTCGCTTGGAGGAGATGTAAACTTGTTGCTTGTTTTCTTTAGAGTTAAAATTCATGCATTCAGTTGATTTTGCTTTAAAGGAAGGGTGTCGAA
The DNA here is from genome assembly GCA_000404065.3 of Pinus taeda. Classification (NCBI taxonomy): domain Eukaryota; kingdom Viridiplantae; phylum Streptophyta; class Pinopsida; order Pinales; family Pinaceae; genus Pinus; species Pinus taeda. The sequence continues at coordinate 98,120 of APFE031471390.1, forward strand.
CATTGTCGAAAATGCACCCCAAAAAAGCTTACAATGATTTTAATGACTCACATAAAACAAAGAATTCACTTGTCTTAATCTGACTAAGTGGAAGAGAATTGACACACTTGACTTCTGATGAAATCAAAAATGTCGGTGTCGGTTTCAACCGAGAAAGCACCCTTACAATTCAATGTAATTTGAGTTTGATTACCAAGTTCTTAAATTTGTTTACAAGAATGTTGATGTAGACTTTGCTTTGAAATGCTGGAATTTGTAGATTCATGAACTTGATTGTATTTGAGTGAATTTGTTTGTTGAGGTAGAATTCCGATGTTGAAAACTTTGATTATTTGTTGTAGTTTGTTCTTGCAGTTATGTGGTGTGCTTGCTTTATGTATGCGATATTAAATGAAATTATTGATGTGTCAAAACTAGACACAAATCAAAAGGCAAAAACATGAAGCCATAAAACACATGCGCCATCAAGCACACATAGTGTACCTCAGATCCCCTTATTCAATTTCGGGCGGATCTAGGACACATCAACACCAAAAAAAAATGATATCTTTATTAATCACTGAGTACATTTGAAGCAATGATAATGCCAAGCTGACAAATGCTTGAAGCAACTCGTCTTCAAAAAGTGCCTCTTATGACTTCAAATATGACTAAATGAAATTCACCTTCAACAACAAATAGAAACCTTCCATCTGTGCCAGGTACATGAAAAAATGGGCATTTTACAATATACAAGAATCAGGAGTACATGACATATTTATGTAGACCGATCCTAGCTACCTATTTCAACAAAGAAATCTGCATCTAGCGTTCCCATCTCACACATTCTGCTCTGTAGTCTCTTGTAATGAACATAGGGGCGTTTCACTTACAGCTGCTAAGGAGTCTTCGTGGAAGTAGACATCATGTTTGGGGCAGCCAGAAAATTTACAATGACATTAAAGCACTGGAATTCAAATTGTCACCTTCGTGGTTGCCTCAGGCAGTGTGGTAAAATAGTCAGTCGACAGCAGAAAAACTGGAGAAAAGCCTGTGGCTCATGTCTGACCTTCAAAATTTGGATCATGAAGAATAACAAGGGTCCAGGCCCCAAACACATAATCTGCAGCAGGAAATTAACAAAACCACAAATTTCTTTGCTTCCAAAAGTTCAGATACCAATAAAAACAGATGCTCACACCCAAAAAATCGAGGGGAAAATGCCCATGAGCAGTTATTCCGCCACCATGATTTGAGATGCCAATGAAAACAACTTCCCATGCCAAGGAAATTGAGGGTAAAATGTCCACGAATTCTTGTTTTCAATCCACAAATTTAGATGCCCATGCCCATGAAACAGAGGGCAAAACCTCCACAAGTTCAGACGCCCAGAAAAAATGATGATTACTGCAATAAACTACATGGATGAAAAATTCCTTTTATTTGTGGAAGCAACAATGTGAGAATGCACAAAATGAAGATACTACTGACATACTTATGAAGGAATTAGTGAATTCTGTTTTATGGGATGATGTTGCAAAGCTTTGGGATGCCCCTGTTCAACCTAATCTGGGTTCAGATTGGAAAACATGGAAACGAGAATGCATGAAATGGTTTTCAATATCTAATCCTCTGCCAGTACCTGGATTTGAGGGAGAAAATGAGAAGACCGCCCATTTTGAAGATATGGATATTTCAAAGTCTGAACTCAGCAGGAAATGGCCAAAACTTGAAATTCATCGTGGGGAAACTCGTTCTTCTAAAATAGCAGATGTGCAAGGATCTGAGCTTGTGTAAACCTTGCTGGAAAGCTTTCAATAGAAAGAAAATATGGCATTCATATATTTAAGCAGTCAAAAGCCAAACGCAGAGAAGATCTCGACAATTTCCTATTACAGAGGAAAATCACTGATCACCTTCAGTCTTCAACGGATCATGAATCTAGAAAATGAATCCAACTAGATTTTCAGAAATTCAAAAGCATATTGCAATACTTCTCTTTGTCTATGAATTAGATCAACTTCTCTCCAACGCGTTGGACAATAGAAATTGACTCCATTTTGCTACAGATCGACTTTTTAAACATTGTGCCCTACGTACTGTTCAAGAAAAAATTTGAACAAATCAATACACGTCAGAAGTGTTGATCGCTTCTAGCCACTCCTTACTAGTCGCTCACCTGATCCTCTAGACCTTGACAACTCTGATCCATGAATTCCTATTGGGAGTGGAGTGAATTCAAACCCTGGTGATGCGCGAGCTTGCGAGGGCTCAATTGACAACAAATTGCTCCACGAATTCAATGGCCAGGGAAGCAATTGGTTGGATCCACGCAAAATTGATGGATTTAATGAAATATCAATGGGTGCCAACACTAAATTGAAGAATATAAAAAACTAATTGATAGACAGGTACGTCTTCCTTCTCTTTGTGTGTTTTGGTTTGTCCTCTGCATGAATGTGTGAGAGTTGGGTTCGAGGGACGTATTATTTCATTCTTGCAAGACCTGAAGAGGAACTCTCTCTGTCCCGAAACATAACATAGTCACCACTAATTGTTATAGGCTCAATTCACAACAGAGCACACACTGTCCAAAATGCTCGATCACCAAATCGCTCCACACACATAGAGTTGGGTCAGCAGGTTTGACTCCAGCACAACCAACCACGCTCCTGACCAAATATATCTCTATCATCAAACGTTACTAAGATCTCTAAGCTCACAACGTCACCGCTCATGGATCCGTCTTCTTCGCAAAACCTTCTTCTTCGCAAATCTCCAGGGTCACATTGCACTCGACGCCACAAATCCAACCCAACACAATAGCATGGGTTCCACGTACAAGGTTCAACAATGCTCTTTCCAGCAAATGCCTCCTCACAACTCAATCACACCTTTTTCACAAACCCAGAACTAGCGTACAGCTCTGATACCACATATTGAAAAAGAAATTAACTCAGAAATATATATAAAGCACACATAATAACCAGACACACAATATTGGCTGAAAAAGGCTGAAGCCTCATGCTTCTCTCTCACTTTCATACATCAAAAAAATTGAATGTAATGTTACAAAGAAATAGATGAGAGATAATGTTCTCAAGATAGTGTGTTCTATCTTGGACACTTTTGGTTGAGATAATTTCTCCTTTGGTTGAGATAATTTCTCACCAGACACACACCAATATAGGAGTTCCCTAAACTAACTCCTATCTTAGAGGAACAACCCAAGAGGTAGGCACAAATTCCTAACTTGGAATATTTAATTAATTTATTTATATTTGGATTTTATTATTGTTTTATGAGAGAGGCTAACATGTTAGAGGTGATAAAGAAGGAAACTACCTACTATCTGAGTAGAGGAAAGAACATTTGTTGGTAAGACTAAACAAGCAGCTACATTGTACCTATAAGTGAATGTTGAAGTGAGTAAGGAAATATGGAATATAGGGTATCCATAAATTCTAAGCCTAACTATTAGGAATATGTTGTAGTTGCTGCAACACCCTCCAAAATTTTGACTTACACTCAATTTTAGAGCCTTGGTCTTGCACAATGTTGTTGCAAACATTGAAGCTTATTTAATGAGATTTATTATAGTGCTTTGTTCCCTTTTGCATGTTGCATTAACTTTCATCTTTTGGCATGTTTGGCTGCTACACAATGTTTGCAATCCCATTCTGAGGGTTTCGAAGGTTTGTCTTTATGCATATGAGTCATTCTAACTATGTAAACATCTGTTGTAGCCATACACAAAGTCCTGAGCACAGTCAAACAAGTGTTATCATGGTCATCCCAAAGTCTATCTTAAGTGTTGCGCTTATCGTATCTTGTCTCAAAGCAGTCACGTGGAGGGAAATTATTTTTTCCTATGTTTGGATGATATATCTTCTCATGTTATCAAAGTATGCTAAGTGTGTGATCATAGTCAAGGTTTATCATAGTTCATCACCTATCCCACACTTATTCATTTTTGGAAAAAATTCCTCTCCGAACAACTTAGCTTCACCAGGCCTCTTCTGAACTGCACACTACGCAGTCTCATCCCTCTAAGCTATGGCCTTTCTTCTTGACACTACACAATGCATAATTCCCGTCTCCCAGGATTGCTTCACTATGCCCAAGTTCCGACCTTGATCTCCAGAATTGTGCAGACCTGTCCTCAAGCCTAGCTTAAACTACACACTTCAAATTCTCAATTCTTAAGCTCATTCTATGAGTGCTTGAAATATGTAGCTGTGTAGAAGCGCAACCTCCCTTGACTCCCAAAATTATGCATTTGGATCTCCCAGTGTCTATTCCCTCAACCTGACCTGTTTGGATCTGGAAACTGCGTAGTCTTAGAGCTCATGATTTTCCCCTAGTTGTTGGAACTACGCATTGCGTAATTATTGAGTCCCTCTTCCCATCATATCACTTGTTCTAGGCTCAGCTGGTGCATCAGAATACATCATCTTAGACTAGGGGATTTTTGGATTGATGTCATCTCGTCATGAGTGAATTGCAGGAACATGTATCCTATAATGTCATGGAAATATGATGGAGAAGGAGAAGAAGTAGGGAAGAGTTCCTAAACAATCTCTTGTATATGAATTGACAAGTTGATCAATCAAGAGAAAGTGAAGGGACACAAGTTTTGACCACTATCCAAGCCCGAAGATGATTGAGGATTCCGTGTCTCCAAGCCATGTGGAGGTGAAGAGAAATCATCTTCAAGAATACATCCAATACTAAGCAACAACAATGACTTGACATTGGCACATCATCAAGAAGACCATGTGAATAATTTCATGTCATGTCATGTTATTAGTGGTCATGTGGCACATCGCTCTTGTGGATCATGTATATTGTATTCAATTCTATTGTAAAGTGGAGGTCCATAAGACACACATGGAATGTAAAGAGTCATGTAAGTTGAAAAGTCATCGGAAGTCAAATAGTCATGAGGGTAGTCAAGGGGTCACCCTTGGCTATGTATACTCCCTCATTGTATGGGCAATGGAATTTTCACTTTGGCTCCTCTCGCAAGGCATTAGAGAGATCAACTAGTTCTTTGAGGAGCAAGGAGTTTCTCCAATGCTCCGCTACTGGGGCTAGTGATGTACATTGTAAACATGAGTCTTGGAACTTTTACTTAATAACATAAGCGTTCAAGCTAAACACATTCTTCATGCATGGACTATGAATGTTTGTAAGACTATTCTGCGGATGTTTGCATTTCACGTTGGCTGTCACATATGCTAAGATAGTTGAACTATTTCAGTTACTTTAGTACTTATCTTGTTGATAATGTTCCGTAATGGTTTTTATTGTTGTCTCATCGTTGTTGACTATTCTATGGGATATTAGACAAATCTTTCTTTATATGTTGCTTGTAACGACCATCACATTCATTGTGGACTATTTTTTTGGATGTTAGATGGACCCTTATGGTTCATGTGTGTATCTTCTTAGATGGTACTATTACTTATCACATAGAGGCTCACTTTTCTCCCCCCTCAGTAGAATAACCTTGACATAGTATCAACTCAACACTCACTAGGCACACCTTATTTATTTTCAAACATACCATTGCATACCTCTCTCTTGCTGACAGTTAGAGTCAATGCAAATCTTTAAGAATTTGGAAACTAGGCCTTTATACTGGATGAGACTCCTACACCAAATGGTGTGAGGTATAATTGGGACTTCACATTGGGGAAATCCCCTGAATGTTGGTGAGTCCAACACCGTCAACAGAATATAAAAGAGAAACATATTTATCTTACTAATGTAACTTATTAACAACCTTAACCAAACTGGTATACCACTAAAGTTTGGTTGTATAGGTTATAGACCCAGATTGGGGGAAGAAGTATTAGTGTTCACTCAAAACTATCCATGTTCTGAAAATTAATAATTGAAATTGATAGAGAGGTACATGATTTTAATCGGATTATGTACAAGTAGTTCATACTACATAATTCAATGGCATGATTTAGTCACAATAAACTAGTAGAAAAAGTACATGGTATTCATCCTTTTATTTTTGATTAGATGTCATAGAAACTATGTAATCGAGAGGTAACTGTAGTACTAGTTATGAGAGTGTGAAAAGGATGTAAATACCCAATTAAATTGTATTCTAATTAGGGTCAATGCACACATAAAGAGGTCTCAAGTCTGTCATAAACTACTTAGATATTACAAACCCATGTGGGTGATACAAAGGTTTTCTCATTTCTTGGAATGTATAATATGAGAAAATAAGGCGAAATGATTATGGCAAGGGCTAGAATAAAAAAGATTATTTTTTCATGTTAATCATTAAGTTGAGAAATCAATAAGTATCATCATCCATAGATACAATAATAGTGCACATTAGCTAAGAACAAGAACAATGAACAAATTATATTAACTTTAGTTCCAAATATACATGAATGTCGATAGAGTCATCGAAAGGTGGACACTTAAACCTTGGAATACATTGTAATTATACAATAATTTGATACAAAGTTTAGATATATTGTTGGGCACTAAAAAGAAAGAACAATGTAAATATAGAAAGCTCAACTCGGAACATAGAAAGGAAAATTAAAAATCTTGAAAGGCAGACCTAAGCTGATCATTGTAGTGTGATTCCTTTCTAGTCGAAGGAACTCTGTAGCAGTGTGTAGAGAAAATTAGTGTTATCACCAAAAAGTTGATCATCTAGCCTAATTTACTAGATGGATTGAAGTACACCATGTAAAGCCAATTTTACCATAGTAAAATTGCTTTCACTGTGAGAAATTACTTAATAGACCACATTTGTTAAATAATTTATAATTAAACCTATGAAGAATATTTAAATAAATCACTATTTATTTAATTATATTCTAGGAATAATTAATTAAACCATTGTTTAATTAATATTCCTTGTCATATTTGACCCAATTATGAAAAATAAACATATAAATAACTAATTATCTTATTTTCTCTCAAAAATAATTAATTAATCACTAATTAATTATATTCTTTGCAAGTTTGACTAAATCCCTTAGGAATAATTAAATAAATCATTATTTGTTTATTATTCCTTAACCAATTTCTTGAGATGATAAATAAATCATTTATTTATTTATTATTTCTAAATAAAAGTTTAAATACTTTTTCCCTCCTAACCAAATATAATAAAATATTCCAAGTGGTTATTCCAAGAATGGGGTCAATATATTTTATTATTGCTCATTATTCGAGGATAACTCAATATTTTGTTATAAATAGAAGGGGTTTCCATTCATTATTCACTTTTGATTATTTTCATTGTTGCATCCACTGTTGTAACTCTGAATATTATCACCGTCACACACCATTTCTCTTCCATTTGAGTTCCCATTGAGCTCAAACATTTCATTTGCTGGGTTTACACATTATAGAGGAGAGAGACTCTACACAAGCTAAAGAGGTTTGAGGATAGCCAAGAACCCATCCCATAGAGGGCGACTAGTAACATTTATTTGTTCCCGTCATAGGTGTTATAATAAAATCTATTCTTTGTATATCTGGTTTCCATTGGGTTATTGGAGTTATTATTACTTTTTCATTTTACTATTTAACTATGATTGTGGCATAGATTAGGAATTTGGCAGGTTTTGTTTCTATCAGTTGTTGCATATCTACAATGTTTAGTATCCATTTATATTGTTGAGACTATTTGTCATCCACAGTCTTAGGTGATTTCTTTTTGTACACCTTTGAGATGAAAACACTATAACAATTAACAACGTGGAAAGTACCTAAATATTAACTTGATACAATTCCCAAAAAGTGCTCAATGAGGAAGGGTAATAAACCAACCTGTAATAATCCAGAAATCACAATATAATTAGTTTGAAGGTGACATTTTACTTTCTGCAATAAATCTGTGGATAAATTCATAAAAAAGGTAAGGAGGGTTACTTGTTACGAAGACCTGTTGACTATAGAGATGCCAAAACTAGGGAATAAAAGAAATAAATTAGAAACCCTCGACTAGAAAAAGGCATGGACAAGAAAAATATAAATTAAGGTTTGAACCATTATAATATACCAAAGATTCATAGGTTACCTGATGATGAAGGGAAGGTCCTCAAGAAACGTTTGTTAACCAATGCGAACAACCTTGAGAAACCCCATGAAATATATCTGTAAACGAATATAATAAACTAAGTAAAGAGAACAAATTGAAGAGAACTCGCTGTATTAAACCCTAGTTATCCTACTTAAAACAACAATTGCAGAGAAGGACCGACCATGACCAAATCTCTGAGTTTTATAATTATAGTGCAAGAACAAAAAGGGAATTATTGTAGGATTAAGTGGAGAGGAGTCTACAACCTCCTAAATGAGGTGAAATCATACTTGAAACAATAATAAAATAATCGAGATTACCAAGCAAGGTATTATTAAAATGACTTATACATAATAGAAATCAAATTGTGTTTAAAAAATTAGAATATGAAATACGTCAAAATCTAACAATTACCTCACAGGCTTAATGTCTAAAAATTTAGATAGAGCCACATTGCTATACCAGTTAGTGTCGTGCTGGTCTGGGCACCAGAGTTCAAGTATACTAGCTCAGAATAGGGTAAAACATTGGGAAATAAAGTTGTCCCTATAAAAAAAGGGTGAAAGGGGATTAGTGAATGTAGGGTTGAAACCTTATAGAAACACAAAAATATAGAGGAAGGGAAACCTACATAAAAGAACCACGTCATTATAATTTTCAATAAAAATAAGATATTAACAAAATACATAACCAAAATCTAACATGGCTCATGAATTATCAATTAGACCCCCTTTTAGACTATGTTGTAACTGAGAGCCTAACTCGGTAAACAAGTGGTGAACCATAATGGAATAAGCAACAAGAGCCATGGCAGAGAGGAAAGATCTCCTAAGTCTCCTATGGAACATAGGGAACCATGGAAGAATGAAAAATGAAATAGTGTTAGGGTATACTACCGATTCAAATCGCTTAAGCTACCGAAATTATCCAAGATCTTTTACTTATGTGATGTTAACATAATTTCATGTGAAAGAGTATGAAAAACCACATTTTCACTCTTTAAAGAAGATCAAATATAACACAGATCATTAAATCAAAGAACACAACACATTGATAATGGAGTTCACCTAGTGTTGCTTACGTCTCCGGGCCCTAGTGTCAAGAGTGGGGAGGCCGCTTCATTAAATATTGAAAATGAAGATGATGTACATGGTATGTTCTTTGTAATTAAAAGGATGGACACCCTCAACCAAAGTGGCATGTCTCTCCACGAGACATTCTTAGGAACTCTCACTCATATGTGAAAATTCCCTTAATAATAGTGGCATGTCTCTGCACGAGACATTCTCCCTATAGGAACTCTTACTCAAGTGGGTCTTCCTTCAACATGACAAGCTAATAAAATATCACAAAATGTGACATACAAGTATCCCTCAACATAATGGTAATCAGGGATCTTAAAAACAAAAACATTATATCAACAAATAAGAAAACGAACATGACATAACTACATCATATACCTCCACTTTCAGAGATGGACGAAAAATGCAAAGCTTAGTTGTTGAAATAGTTTACATTGCTGAGCTTGTGGGTGAAATTGTGTTGACCAACTATAAACTTTGCCCCTTTCTGACATTGTCAAATTCTAGACCCTCAGGAATCTTAAAGATTCCCCTAAATATTCCTTCTAGAAGATAGCCAAGAAATCCACTTCTTAGATGAAGATTCTTAGCACCCTTGCGCTCCTTGAAATTCTGTGAAATTGACTATCAAATCGACACCATTTTGAAACTATAAAAACTCAACCTCCAAGGGAATATTTTAGATTCCACAAGATTCTCCAAAGATTCCTTGTTGCTGGACACCTAAATCTCTTCTACTCAGATGGAGATTATGACTACATGGTTGGACTCCTCATGAGAAAATGTGTAAAAATGACTATATGCTTGACCCATTTTAACACTGGCACCTTTGGCCCTTAAAGGGAATCTCTTTGGCATCTTGGCATATTCTATGCTCATGGTTCCAGACCTCCTCTTGGGCAAGCTTCCGTCGCTCTCCCAATCTGTGTTTTGTCGAATGGTGTAAATGACTTCTTTTATAAACTCACCAACAAAGTTTCTAATGTGTGGCCCATGGGTCATTGGCGGGAGCCAAATTTAGGTTGGGGTAGGCCTCGGTTCAAATCTCGTGTTGACCCCAAATTGGCATGAAGTTACAATGGCACTTGGTTGCTTTCTTAATCGTTGTATAAATTTAACTTTCATATGGTTTTTGGGGCTGACCCACGTGGGCCGGGCAAGTTCAAGCCTCGCCATCCTTGACAACGATTACATGTAGTTGGGGGGGGGGGGTGTCTCCGGCACATGGCCCTGACCTTTTAGTTTTTTGTATATATAATGTGGTCTACTTTTGGAACGGGTCCATTGGGGGTTGCCCGTCCACCCCACTTATAATATAATATAATAACTATTTGTGGGGGGTGGTGGTGGTGGCAGCCCACAACCCCTATTATTATATATATTTTTTATTTTTTCTAAACCAATTCAGTCATTTTTAATTTTGCCGAAAATAAGGGTCATTGGAAAAATTAATAGTTGTACAAATTTTCCCATTCTGGTGGCCAGATTCCATGTGTTGGGTTGTTGGCAATTTGTTGTCTCCTTAAACCTTCCACTTGACAAAGTTTGACCAAAACTTTGACTAGTATAACATGACCATATGAACTTGGATTTGAGTGTCGTTCACACCGTTGGAATCAAGGAGAGACCACAATCTGGTTCTGCTTTTGTTTCAATATGAGGAGTTTGATTTTTGAGCTTTACCATAGCCACTGTTGAGTTCTAAGCATGTCTGGAGCCACCTAGATCAACTACCCTAACCAAGTGAAACCATAAACTATTTCCTTTGTTGGATTGTATTGTTCAATCTACAACATCCAAAAACTTGAGGCCACATGAAAGAGGAAAGGTGGATTGGCATGTAACAAACCATGTGGCAAAGTCATGTGACTAACCTTAGATTAAAATTCTCTAGAACTTAATATTTTATGCCCAAGTTTAATCGAAATGACAAATAAAATGTGGTGTAATAATATTGTCAAACATTAATGTTCTATTTATATGCCAAAGTTAACCATATCTACAAATGATAAAAGTGGTGAATAATAGGTCCAAAGTTAATATTGCATGCCAATGTTTTTATCATAGTGTCATTGGTAAAGAGGGATGCAATGTTATGCTCCTAATGCCAAAATGTTAACCATAATACTGACAATAAAGGAGTATCATGGTATACTCCTAGGGTAATAACATATAAACTTTCTAAGGTCCTAGTATGGTACCTAATCAGGTATAATTAATAGTTAAATAACCTGATACAAGAAACATATGGTTCTCATGGGAGATTTCATGGGAAAAATTAAAAGAATTAGTGTGATCCCAATAACCCAAAACCATAAAGAAGTATAGATTAAGGAAATCTATGTTAATACCCATGTAGTACACATGAGAGCAATATAAACATATGTTTAACAATATAATCCTTTACATGCACATCATTATGGTGGAAATCGTAATAATATGAGTACTAATTCCATAGACAAAACATATTTTTTAGAGTGGATTTTGAGGTAGAGTACATGTGGTATCAGTGCTATAGGTTCAATATTGAAGCCTATGTTAGGTCCCTATAATATTAATGTAGCCCCCTTATTGCTATTGTTAGTGTAGCTCCCTTATGCTTATTGTTAATGTAGCCCCCATATTGTTATTGTTGTGCCCTTACATTATTAATTGTTATGTAAGCTCTAATTGTATTGTGACCCCTTAGACTTCTATATATAGAAAGGAAGCCTTGTCATTTATATCATCCAAGAAATTTTTGTTTATGTAATTTAAAGGAGGTTTCCCCGTCAAAGAATCTAATTTTTAAGTCATTGATCTATCTTTTCTTGTATTTGTGATATGGTTGCATAACATTTGGTATGAGAGCTTTGGATTCTATGGTTTCACTGCTTAAAATAAGCAATCTTGGAATTTTCACTATAATATTTTTTCTATGAAGCTTTAGAATATGAAATTTCAACCACATGGAGCCGAAATATTGTTGAACTTTTTTTATGAATTTCAGATCTTGGTTTGCTATATTATAGGAGATATGATCCAAGGAATTTATGGTTTTCGCAGGCTCTAGAATTCCATCTAAAAAAGGTGACCTATGTAAAATCATCATAAATTTCTCTCTGAGCATCAAATTTGAATTTTATAAGAAGTGATCGAAATCAAACAGACTGTAGTATTTTCTGTATTATGTCCAAGGCTCAAGGTTGAAATAGTGACACGTGGCACTTTGTGTAAGTTTTCTCTATTGAACGATTTTATAATTAGGTCATTGTGGGAGATTAGGCATAAATCTTTCTTGAAGTATCCAATCTAAACCTGACTTATGGGATTGGAAAGAATACTTAGAGGGATACCATAGGATAAATTTTTAAACCTTAGAGGTCTGAAATTATAGATATGCAACCGTTTCAATATAGAGCTCCTAAAAAGCATGAAAAAAATGTGTAATTGTTTTAAAATTTTGCATCTTTTGTGTGAAAAATGAGTTGGAAGTGATTCAAAGGGAATAGTTAGGCATAGATATAGTTGTTTTATTCCAAAATGTCTCGAAACTAAAAAATGGACACACCTAATAAGAAACTAGAAAGCTCCACTACGACACATGAAGAAGAGGAAGAAATGAAACATGATTTATTAAAATTACGAGACTAGGTAAAACAAATTTAGCTCTTGCAAAGAGTAAAAAAAATGAACTAGATCCTAATATGGATGGTTTAGAAGCAAAAATAAAAGGAAACATGGAAGGTTTAAATTATGGTTTAAAAAAAGAGATGGGAGTTTTTAATATAGACATGGACACAATGAATGCCAAATTAGAAGGGTTGACAAAGTTTCTGCAAGAAAGGGTTCCCAGTGGTGACAAGGTAATCCATGAAAATCATGATGAGGGAAAAAGGAATATGAATTATGATTTTAGAGACTCCAATGTTGGGTTTAAAACCAACCACATTCCAAATATCGACATGAGGAAGTTTTATGGTAAGGATTCGGTAACATGGATACTATAGATGGAGAAATTATTTGATCTACACGATGTGTTGCATACACAAAATTTACGAATTGAATATTTATATTTAGAACAAAATCAGTTTGTGTGGTATCGATGGCTTTGTTCTCGCAATTCAATTATCACTTGGACACATTTTGTGGAAGAATTGGTAGCACATTATGAGGATACAAAGAGAAATACATTCTTTAGCCAATTGATTAATCTCAAACAAAACGGTTCAATGGAGGAGCATATTGAGGACTTACAAAGATTGAATATCAAGGTAAATGATATCCAAGAGGAGCATAGGATTGATGTATTCATAGGGAATTTAAAGGATAACATCCAACATCAGGTTTTCCTTTAGGAACCTGATTCATTGGAGAAGGCATACAAGGTGGAAGGAAAAGTTGAAAGAGAAATGATGGAATCAAGGAAGTCTACCACTCACAACTATAAATATAGAATCATTGCTACTCCTAGCCTCTCACAACCTACAAGGTTGACACCACAACAGCTGGAGTAAAAAAGAGAAAAAGGGCTTTGTTACAGTTGTGATAGAAAATACATTGAGTTTCAGAAGTGTTCTGAGAAGGAATAATTTTACGTAGATTGTGAAGAGGAGGAAGAGAATGAACAAGAAACATAAAACGAAGAGGATATACCCCACGAATGAACTAACCTTGGAGAAAGAAGAAATGAATCCAACCATATCTTGTAATGAATTGGCATGAATTACAACTCCTCAAACTCTCAATATAGAAGGATATATCAAGAAAGAAAGGTAATAGTGTTGATCGATTTTGTTAGTACCCATAATTTTATTCATTGTAAAATAGCTAAGGAATTGGATTGCTTTCTATATCCAACACCAGAGTGTCAAGTGATGGTTACAAATGGAGGAACTATAAATTGATAAAGGAGGTGTCATAATATCAATCTAATCATGGGGGAATGTGTATTGAATAGTCCAATGATTTCCATTCCAATGGGTGGTTCCGATGTTGTATTATGGGTCCAATGATTATAATCTTTGGGGATAATAAATTTTAATTTTTAAGAACATTTCTTGAAATTTTAATTTGGAAGGAAATGAAATTGAATTAAGGGGTATCACAGAGAAAACATGGAATATAATAATCTCTAATGACATGACACAACTTTTGAATAAATAACAATGAGGCATAATTGCACAATTATGCTCAGTAGACATTCAAACTTTGAAATCATCCATTTATCCAAAGAATATTGGACAATCATTGAAAGGTATTTGAGAATCCCAAAGGCTTGACAGCTATTCATGAGCATGATCTTGTTATTCACTCGATTCTAGGAAGTTTTCGTCTAATCATCAGGCCTTACAGATATCCCTTTGCCCAAAAGAGTGAAATTGAACATATGGTTGCAGAAATGCTAGAGGACGGTATCATCCAACCTAGTCAAAGTTATTTCTCTACTCCATTACTATTGGTGCTTAAGAAGGATGTATCATGGAATATGTGTGGATTATAGGGTCAACAATATGAAAATTAAAGATAAAGTTTCCATTCTTGTCATTGATGAATTGTTAGATGAATTACAGGAGAAATTTACTTCACCAAGCTAGATCTTCATTCAGGATATCATCAAATTAGAATGAAGTTTGAAGACATTCCGAAAACAATATTCATAACTCATGAAGGTCATTATGAATTTTTGGTCATGTGTTTTGGCCTTACTAATGCACCTTCCACATTTCAAGGTTTGATGAATTCCATTTTCAAACCCTTCCTTAGAAAATTTGTGTTAGTACCTTTTGATGATATACTAATCTACAAAAAGTCTTGGAAGGATCATGTTCAACATGTTCATAGGGTGCTCAAACAATTGAAGGAGAAACAATTATATCCAAAATCATCCAAATGTTTCTTTGGAGGATAGGAGATGGAATATTTGGGTCATATTGTATCTCATGAGGGTGTTAAGGTGGACTCTAACAAAATTAAAGCCATTAAGGAATGGAAAATCACCACAACCCTAAAGCACATTTGAGGATTTCTTGTTAGGAATTATGGGAGAATAAAAACATCTCTAACATCATTACTGAAGAAAGATGCATTTTCTTGGACTCCACAAGCAACTAAGGGCTTTGAACATCTTGAAAAGGAAATGTTCCAAGCACCGATCTTAGCAACCCCATACTGCACAAAAACCTTTATTGTAGAATGTAATGCCTCGGGAAATGGAGTTGGAGTTGTTTAAATGCAAGAAGGAAGACCCATTACTTTTGAAAGTTGTCCAATCAATGGAAATTAATTACAAAAACCTACTTATGAGAAGGAAATGTTGGAAATACTACATTCACTAAAGAAATGGCAACCTTACGTAATGGGAAGATACTTCAAGATAAAAAAAAATCATGATAGTATTAAATGATTTTTGGAACAAAGATTATCTTTAGAAGAGAAGTAAAAATGGGTCACAAAGATGTTGGTTTATGTCTTTGAAATCATCTATAAAAAAGGGATGAAAAATTTTGTTGTGGATGCACTGTCAAGAAAGGATAAGGATGTGGAAGCATTTCTATTATCCAACCTGATTAGATAACTGAATCAAGGAATGAATGAAAGCATGATGAAGAGGTGTGGACACTTGTCCAAAAGTTGCAGTAAGATCCAGGTACATCTGATGCATTTATCTAGAAAAATGATTCATTATGGTACAAATATCACTTATATATATGTAAGAATTCTCAACTCAAACAACAGATTCTTTTGGAATTGCACCCCTCCCCTTTAGAAGGGCACTTTGGATTTCTAAAAACTTACCACAAGGTCAAGAAGGGTTTTTTTGGGATTGCCTTAAATTTGATATTCAAAAGTTTGTGGAAAAATGTTTGCTTTTCCAACAAAATAAAGTTGAGACAATTAAGACCCCGGTTTGTTACAACCTTTAGACATTCCAAGTCAGCGTAGGGAGGAGGTCTCAATGGATTTTACCATAGGTTTACCGAAGTCTAATGGAAAGAGTGTCATCATGGTGGTAGTAAATAGAGTTACCAAGTATGCACACTTTTTTACATTATATCATCCTTTTAAAGTCAATACAGTTGCTATTGCATTTTTGGAAACAATTCAAAATCTACACGGAAATACAAAGATTATTGTAAGTGACAACGATCCCATTTTAATCGGAAATTTTTAGACAGAATTGTTTTCTTGTCTTGGTACTCAATTGTCATCCTATATCTCACAGACGAAATTGGATAGTGAAAAAATGTTTAGAAGGACATCTTTGATGTTTTGTATCAATTAAACAAACACAATGGGTCAAGTGGTTACCTCTGGCTAAATGGTGGTATAAAACTTCCTTTCATGCTATAGAAAAAATGACCCCATTTATGTCACTTTATGGATATCATCCACTATCCATCATGTCATATTTAAGAGAAAATTCTAAGGTTCAATAAGTGGAAGATCACATCGAGAATCAACAACATGTTCTCCAACTCTTAAAGGACAATCTCACTTTGGCACATAATTGAATGAAACAACAAGAAAATCATCATTGCAGTCAAATAATTTTTTCTGTAGGCGACTGCGTATTTATACAGCTAGAACCATATAAACAAATGTACCTGAAGGAAGCTAAGAAAGCTAATAAATTATCTCCCAAGTACTATGGTTCTTACAAGGTGTTGCAAATGATTGATATTGTGGCATACAAATTGGAGTTTCTTGCATCTTCTCAAGTATACCTAGTTTTCCATGTTTCATGCTTAAAGAAGGTTATTGGTGACAAGATCCTAGTTCAAACAATATTTCCAGAACTTAACGAAAAGGAAAAAATCATATTGAATCCTGAAGCAGTCATGGAAACAAGAACCTAACAACTAAGGAATTGATCAATTTCAAAGTATCTCATTAAGTGGAAGAACTTACTTGCTGAATATTCCACATGGGAGGATGAGAATTTTATACAAAAGCATCTAGAACTACTCAAGTGTTGAGGACAACACTTGTTTAAAGGAGAGGGGCATGTTAGGTCCCTATAATATTAGTGTAACATCCTTATTTTAATTGTTAGTGTAGCTTCCTTATGCTTATTGTTAATTTAGCCCCCATATTATTATTGTTGTGCCCCATAAAATTCTAATATTTTTATTGTTGTGCTCTCACATTATTATTTTTATGTAGGAACTGATTATATTATGACCCCTTAGACTCCTATATATAGAAAGGAGGTCGTGTCATTTGTATCATCCAATAATTTTTCATTTATGTAATGTAAAGGAGGTTTTCCGCTTGAAGAGGCTAATTTTTAAGTCGTTGATATAACTTCTCTTCTATTTGTGAGCTGGTTGCATAACAACCTATGTGTTAATCAACAACTAGAATCTAACAAAATACTTGTTAGTGTTAAACATAAGTAAGAAGAAGAAAAATACAATGATGGAAAAATAATCTACAAGACCTCTTGATGAAGGAGAGCATATCTAGGTGTAATTAGGAGATGAAGTATCACCCCCTACAACATAACTATTGGAAATAGTAAAAGACCTGAAAACTGGAATTAGCCAATATAAAAGTAGAATACGATAAGTTGTTGAAATCAAGTGCTAAGCAAGGAAGGCTCCTAAAAATACTTAACTGATAAGCTTGATCACAACAAAAGATGAACACAGATAGGACAAATACTAAGGCTTATGTGTAATTCATAGCTAGAATTGAACATAGTAAATGTATGCGTATTGTAATGTGCATAACTAATACATTTCATTTAGTAAAAGGGTACTTTATTGTGTGAAATTTATATGTTTTATTAAGTGGCCATAATACCCCTACCTATCAGAATAGGTAGGATGGGGAGATAGGAGTACAAGAATTTTTTTAATAAATCAATAGAGTAGTAGCACATGCTACAACTAGTGAACTCTACTTCATGATTGTTTTATGTTGAATAGATAAAGAAGCTAATAATTTGCTGGCTCGAAAGGAGCACTGTCATAGCCCAACCAAGAAATACATACGTGTGTATATATGTAAGGTGAAAATTGTAGGGTTATCTATCTTACTATATTAAAGAGGAAATAATAGTAGGTGTATATGTTCAGGACATAAGTTCAGATGTTTACAAATGAAAATTTCCTAAAAATCCTAAAATTCCTTGTGTGCTGGTTACCTTTAGTGTTGTAGGATGTTGTATATGTTGATGGAATTATGGATGTTGTGTATTAGATGAAGTTTAATATACAAGTATAACCATTTCATATATTTTAATTCTTGTAATATATTTGTATAACTTGTACACAACTACCTTTGAGACATAACCTACAGGAGCGATAAGCATAAATGTCCTATATTAGAAATCTACTATAGTTTATTTAGAAGGGAGGAAGGGAAAAATGTAATTTGGTAATGTTGGTATCAAAATGTGAAATATACAATTGTTACACCAAGTACTATTGCATATTAGTTATATAACTTTATGGGTATACATAATCTATGACTACCTCTTCGTGCAAATCCTATTTAAAAAGGAATTTCAAGCGCTGGCTTTTAACGAAATTATTTAGTGAGAAAAAAGAACTAAGGAAATAAAAAAGGTGATGGAAATGTTTACCATCAAAATAAAAAGTTACTAATTTTTAATAGAAGGGTAGATTTGTTTTTTCGTGACTAAAGAGCAAGAGGAAGTGAGCCACAAAAGGGCAGAGCTTACAACCACTTTATGTAACACATGAAGTTTCTAAAATCAAATATAGATAACATAACAATTAGTAGAATTAAGTGGAAGATGTTTGAGAACAACTATGGAACTAATGCGGTTACAACATTTCCTAATTATATGCTTAGGAGTTGAGTTAAAAAGCACAATTACACCATCTATACTAACAATTTTTTTAACCTTTGTTATAAATACTCTCGTCTAAGATTTATGATTTAATTGAAGGAAAGGCATAGTATGTACCCATAATAAAGTGTATACAAGACACTATTAAGATATGTAAATACCAATAGAAAAGGTTCTTAGATGTGGGGTTAAGAACCCTATATTATACATAAGAAAATATAGCAGAAATTACATGATGTACTCAATATCAACATTTGTTATAACTTGATCATATATACATGACACTAGTATGAAGGAAAAACATATAATAACCACATAAATCATGTATGTGTATGCTAAATGTTGTAATGTATGGTTGTAAATAAAACCACCATAACAGTCATGATAAAATATCCCTCGATTGTTGTAATGTGGTCTCTTTGTCCAGAATGAATGATGTTACTAGGGATGACGATAAAGCCATGAATCACATTGAAAGGCTTGTGTAAATAAATAAATAAATAATTAATAAATAAAGGGAATTGAAGCACTTGGGAATGAAACACTTGAACATGAGATTCTTGCCAAAGAAAGAAAAACAAAAATCTTCATTGGTAAATGAGATTAGGATAATTCTTTCATGATAAGGATTATAGATAAGTTTTAATGGATAAGAGAAAAAATCCATTAGATCTCTTATCTCTGGAAATATGCTAAGTTTGGATAAGCATAAAACATTGCGGGAGAGAAAGGAGAAATTGTATGGCAAAGCCTAGGGAAGTGAATAAAAGGTCCAAAAAAGCGAGACAACACTAAAGGAAAATTTATCATGATAGAAAGTTATAAAATACCTATTGAAGGGATCAATAAAGGTTGTTGATACCTTGGCAAGAACTTCTCAGCTCGGGGATGAACTAGAGGAATATCATTCTAGGTTGGGTGGAAAAAGGTGTGAAATTTCCAAGTACCCCAATTGGTGAATCTGTTGGAATTAGTTATTATTTTATTCTCTTATGAGTAGTCTTGTGTAGATACCGTGTTCCGAAATTATTAGTAGCATAAAATTAGTTCTACGAAATTTCAATTATCCTAGAGATGTAGGTATTTGGTAATGTGAAATGTGATTTTGTGTATCAAAATGTGAATAAACTTAGAGACTTACTTTATCGTTCTAAAAAGCATGTATCTTACTATATTAAAATTTAGTTATGTGAATTAGAACCCTGCTACTGTAATGCACATAGCTATAATCAGTGGGTTCAATTGTACTTCACTGGAAAAAGGTTGGTATTAGAATTGTTTTGATTATGTATACTAATGCAGGAAAAGGGAGGAACTAAGGACGTATCTAGCATGTTAAGCAGAGTATTTTACATGTATAGAATTTAAATTATGTTACTTACAAATTATATACTTAAGTGATTATTATTATATGTTTGAAAGGTAGCTATTTGATAGTTGTTTAGGAAAAAAGCAAACATGATTGGGGATAGCTAAGGAACTGAAAAGAATTAACCATAAACTAATTAGTGGAATTTTGTAGTATAAAGTTCATAGTCATGTTGCTAATAGAGGGTCGGAAATTAAAGTATCATAGACATTTATTTTTCTATAGTGTTAAGCTCTGGTAACCAAGTTTTAGGCTAGAAATGAAACACAATGAACCTTGTAGATTAATAGTTAGGTTTGTTTCTAATTACTGACTAATTAGTTCTCAGATTAAGATGTTGGTTGTGTTTCAACATGACTCCCAACAACTCGTTTAAAGGAAAGAATAATACAGAAAAATATTTCCAATAATAGGTGAATCAACAGACAGCATCTAGAAACACCAATAAGAAAAAACAATTCATTCATTGTTATAGACACAAAACTATCATTTCATTCGCCTTTACATAAATGGAACAACAAGTGATATTGAAAAATTGAGAAACTTTAGGAAGGAAATAAATAAGACATAAGAGAATTACATTGATATGAATAGGAAATTGAAAATATAAATATGTTAATACAAATACTAAAGTAAGAACTCGATAAAGAAAACAAATTAACTGTGAAACATAGATTAGAGTGGTAATTCTACCAATATTGATGATAATGCTATAAATATAGATATGGTAGTCTAATTTACCTGACATAGGAAAATTGAATTAAACTACTTAAATACACAAATATGCCTGTAAATATTTAGATGATAGAATTACATTTCGAAACTACCTCACGCAGGCTATAAACAAAACATAGTTCATTAATACAATTCACATTAATAACAAATACTAAGGTAATGAACTATTCCTATTCGAAATTACATAAGAGCCATTTCATGAGAACCATGATGGATAATACAACAAACAAGGTTACGCCCAGGGTCATGAGGAATGCATTCGATTGAGTCTGGAAACAATATAAGAAACCAGGATAAATATGATGGACTAGTACACATTAGCTAAAGAGAATCAAAATACCAGCACTTTTGATAACCCAGTAAGTTCCTATATGTATACTGCTCATAAAAGGAATGCACCGGAGGGATGCATACTCTAACATCACCGCTCAAAAAGTTCAAGGAGAGCTGTAGCATTTTGAGCCTTAGAGAATATATGAGTACCAACATGGAAGCCATAGAGACTATCTGGAATGGTGTTGGTAATCACGATTGCCATTAGACTCAAACCCACAAGTTCTAGTCAAAGATTGCATTGCAAGAGATATGGATCCACAAGAGGCAGTTAGTCCATGTCGTGAAACACATGAGGAGAATTGGCTTATCAAATGTCCAACAATCTCCCCCCCAATGTGAGCTAGGTGTGTATGAAACTAGTGACCTATGCTATGATACCACTTGTTGGTAATCAAGATTGTCGTTAAAACAAAACCTACAGGTGTTAGTCAAAGATCGCATGCCAGAAAAAAGTATAGAAGAGAGTTGGTTAGTCCATGTCACAAAACACATGGGAAGCATTGGCTTAGCCAATATCCAACCAATGATGATAATGTCCTCTTAATTGAACACAAAGGTGACTATCATAAAGAGGTGTACACACCCGGACATTACATTTCATAATTAAATCTCTAATTCTATAGAACACGTTTAGGATAGATATAAGAACAAAAGAAAACAAGGGCGTACAATAAAAAATTAACTATGATTGATAGACCGTAGAAGACGGTGCACAGTTTTGGGTACACCTCTCATAGTCACAACCTTGCAAAGCAACAGACGTAGAGGGGAGCGCTAGGGTCAATCCAAGTTATTCAAACGATGGGTAATAAAAGAAAATATTTAATCACAAAAATAAAATTATAGAATCTCATGAAATGTGTGGAAAATTCCCAACCACTGATTGAAAATAATTCAAGCAATAAGCCCGAGTAGTCGCGGTTAACGGAAAAGGGGAGAAACAATATAAATTTGACCCTAGTAATTATGAAGAAAATTATGTAATGAAACAAAAAAATAAAATTTATATTACATGTGTAAGTGACACAGTAAAAGAAAAAAAACGCTCAAATCCTTACCTGGTCATGGTCGTCAACTCCAGACATTGTGGGTCACTGGGGGATTTTTTTGTTCTTCATCTAAAACACAAAAACCTTCAATGGAATCAGAATGTCGCAGAATATCCGCACTTGCTACAATTTGCATGATGTAAGCAGCAAAAATCGAGACCCAAGATAATAATAGGAGGGTTATCAATATGTTAAGAGTTTTCCAGCGTAGCCAGAAATAACACAGGAAAACAATTAAGCTACCCTGATAAACTGGAACAAAGGTTTAAATAGTTGTGAAAATAGAAGTTAGCTCAAGAGAGTGGGCCGAATGACACATTGATAATGAATAAGTTACAGTAGGTAGCCACATGGTCACACTCAACACCAACCTACATACCCATCGAGTCTGTGGTGAAACCAAGGAAAAAAAATGGGAAAGTTGCCAAGGGAAAATGAGATTATAGGGCTTGATGAATCTCTAGGGGCCGTTAGATCTAGAAGATAGATCCATGTAATTCAGGTGAGTGGAGATGACAAACCCATGGGAATGTCACATGGCCTAGTTAATGTGGCGGAAAATCAGTGGTTCATGTACCTCAAAATAATTCAATATGCCTTGAAATTGCAAAAGCTTAGCTTGGTGTGCCAATGAAACAATTTGTGTTGCGATAATATTAATATGCCATGGTTGACACATATGCACCACCAAATACCTTAGGCTGGAAAAAATGTGGTACGTTGATCATGTGTCCATGTTAAGAGCCATATGATAAATTTACAATAGGGTTTTTAGTGGTAATGGAAATCGAAACACCTAAATAGTAAACATGGGGTAACATGGATGATTATTTAGAGAATAAAATTAATGGAGATGCAAATATAAATTTATGATTTCTATGTCTACAATGAAGGCAAGAAAATGAAGTACATTCATTTAGAGTAGTTCTCTTAAACAGAAGTTAATACCGCCTTTTCTAAAAAAATTGATAATGAGATATTACTCAACAAGTAACCGATATAATTCTAAGTAAATCGAACGAAATAAATGATGCCATTTCAACCCTACTAGCATATAGTTTTGATGTGGAAATTAGGGTATAGCCCTCATATATATGCGTTATCTATGATAAATATAAAATTAAGACCCATTTCACAAGTGCAAAATGAGAATGAGAAGTACATGAAACTATATATACAACTCATGGAATAAATATATATATATATTTGAACTAGTTCGGGAAGTTCATGATCATAGTACAATTCATCATAGGAATACTAGAAAATATAAGAGGAAAATAGTACTGATGCTATAGACAACCAATAAAAAGAAAAAAGAAAAAAAATGACTATAAACAAGAGTTGTGATAGATGGTATCAAAGCTCTAGGTTTAATCCTCGAAACCTATGGGCTTTGAGTAGGATTTCATATCATTGATTTTATGCTATAGTAGCTGCATGTATGGGATTTTATATGAGAACATCATATTGCATAGAAGGTGAAAAAATTTGCTAGATCTGTATATATTCATATTAACAACTAGAGATATATAGTTGTTGCTAAAAGTTGTTGGGCTTTGAAGTGTTATTAATTGTCGAAGAATAAGTTTCTCAGTCACTTTATGTATGATGTCATTCTTCGAAAGCTAGGGAAGTATTTATAGACCAACAAGCAGATGTGGGGGAAATATCTTCTTAGTTGGAAAAGCTACAACAAAGAGTAGAGGAATGAACCATATTTCCTATTCAACAATCCACGATTTTACGAGTTTATGAAAAAGTTGGAGAAATCAAAGTTGAAGGAATGTAGGTCCTGTAGTTGTTCTGTATCCAATTTGGATATGTCTGACCAAGTTAATCTAGGTGATTTGAATTTTTTTTGACTCGTTATCAGTCCGTTCGTTCGAATGTGGTGTGGGAGGATATGGACAAAGCAGTAAAGATCATGTTCCTTTGTAGTGCAATGCCCATGAAAGGTTTTGCTCCACTTTTATTTAAGTTATGATTCAAATCAGTAGCAAAGTCTGGATTTTCACTACCATTTTCATAGATCATAATGTGGGCATGCTTGAGTGGATATTCAAGTTATTTGTCCACTATAGCATCATGTTAGTTATAATCTTCTACTGTGTCAATTGAGCTTTAGAATTTAAGAGTTCATATGAAAGCGGTGTATTTGGGAAAAAGGTCAAAGTTATATTTAGCTAAGCTCTTAGAATTCCTTAGAAAAAAATAAATTGGTACTAATTATCAAGCTAGTCACCCTTATGCACCAACTGGACTTTTCAAAAAGTGATCCTTGCTTCCTTAGGGATGGGACAATTAGTACCCTATAAGTATAACAAAAAGAATGACTTGCACTATTGCCTATACAGAAACCTCAAGTTTGACTGTGAATTATTATAAAGCCTAGTAATCTAAGTTAATGGAGTGTCTCTAATAATTTCCCCTTATTTCCACTGTGAAATAAATTGTAGGAGTAAGTTATATCACAACAATTTTATTATACATAGCTAGTCGGTATCAGTGGAATGTGAGAATTGTGGAATGGTTGGTTACATAAATAGACTACTTGATTGTGTGTGAATGGGAGATGGAAAAAAAATATTGGCAATCAACAAAATTTCCCATCATTGATGCTACTTAAATGATATTTCCTACCACTAGTCATCTTTTGGCATGTTGATTTCTATGTCATGATTGTCAGTTTCTTCTCACAATTTTGAGGGTTTTTCTTTGTGTGCATGAGTTATTTTTGCTCTAAGAACATTGGTCATACTCACACACAAAGTTGCAAGCACTATCGTGCAAGTTTTGTCACAGTCATTTGAAGATCTATCTCAAGTTTTGCACTTGTTTCTCTTAACCTTTAAGATAGTCTCATTGAGCACATGTTTGTCTTGTTGGTTTGAGGTTTCTTGTCATTGAGTAATTCTAAGTGTGTGATCACAATGTCATGCATGCACAAGTTCACTTGCTCTCACACTTAGACATTTTTCCTGAAAAACATTTCGACTAGACAACCCTCCTTCAACTGGATCCCAACTGAGTTGAATTGCGTCATCTCAAGTCTCAGTGACCCTGCTTTGTTGTCCGAAATTGCACAGAGATTGAGGTTGTCCTGCTGAGAAGCCTGTACTACAAAATCTTGAGCATAAGAAAGAAGAATGTCTCCTAGAATTGCGCAGAAGTTGTCCTCGTGTCTGATCCAATTTGTGCTTCCCCCAAGATAACTCATCAAGCCTCCCTCTGGTCTACTGGAAACCTAAACTACATTGTGACCATAGGTTGCACTACTCTCTGAAACTGCACAGACATGCCAGCTACCTACCCTACACTACATGTAGAAATTGCACACTCATGTGAGTCAAGTCTTTGTTACCTGGCACTACACTGTTCTAAGAAATTTCACAGATCTGACTCGTTGGACCCCTTGTTGGCTTGCTCTTTGATGAGCCCTAAAATTGGGTAAATTATTGGGCTTATTTTGCCTAACTGTTCTTCATCAGTCCACCATTTTTCATAGTTTATGCATGTTTTTTGAGTATATTTATGTTAGTTGAACGAATGAGAATAGTCACTTGACCAAGAAGGCTAACACGTGGTTATTGCATATTTTTGGACAAATTTTGGACCAAGGCCAAGCATTTATGAGCCAGATGACAGCCAGGCATGAAGGAACAAGGGTGAGGATTCATAGGAAGGGTGTCTCCTGCACTAAATGGCCCCTTCCTCGAATTCTCCACCCTTAGCTCAGAGTTCAACAGGCCATCGAAAAGGATTCTCAAGGGCAGCTAAGCAGTTTTGTGTAAAGTGACTGATCACTGGCAGTTTGAGCAGCCGAGCCCCTTAAGTTAAGGAAAGTTGTTGGACAGCCTTGTAGTGTATAAGAAGGAAGGCTTCCAGCCTTCGTCAGTTACTTTTTGAGCAGTTGTATTTTTCACTATAGTGCTGTTAGTTTTTCAGCTCATTTTGTAGCTTCTATTGTACAACTTTCTTTGTGACATGGTTATTTTTGAGTAATGGAAAGCAGTTTCATTTGGCATCAGTTCTGAGCTTTTTCTTAGGAGCCTGTAGCTCTTGGGGTTGGGCCCAATCCAAGTGCCAAGGCCTCCTTTGTGTATTGTTATATGTTTTTGATGTCTTTATAAAATAATTTCTGTTGAGTAGATTAACATCTTGCTTGGTTACCTAAGTCATTGTTGATGATTACGCAGGTTTTTCATGTTTAGATTGATTTGATAGACTGATAATAGAGAATATCTTTAGAAAAAGGCTATCAAGCACCCCTGATCTCACCTCTCCCTCCGTGGGACCATGAGCTAAGACCAAGGTGTCCTTGCCGCCACCAAAAACATTGTTTTTGCTTCATCATACAATCACTAGTGTTAGATTCTTAGTTGCAAAAGTTGATACCAGTTGTGGTTACATGCTCAGATCCATTATTGATTAGTTTTCATAGCTATTTCACATGATTTTGTTGCCAATAAACTTCTGTTCATTTTCTTTGTTGATATTTAGGTCAGGTTAGGTTAAAGTAGCTAGGTCCTTGGTTTTCCGAGTCTTTGTTTGTTCAGTTTGGGAAATAACTTGTAGAGCACTTGTAATACCTCTCTGTCTACCCTTACTCCATCAATCCCACCTGCTCCATCCTCTAACTCAGATTCTTGCCTTACATTTGCCACATTCTCTTGCTTTGCCCTAATTTCCATATTTTTGTGCAACATTGCTCTACCCCTCCTTGAAAAAATCCAACCATCCTCATCACTCCTCAGCTCCATCCACCAAGTCCTGGACCTCCTCACACCCTTATCTCACCTCCATACCCACTTCTTCACCTTTCTTCCTCCATCAACCCTCCAAAATTCCCTTTCGGAACATCCTGTAGAATCCCTGCAGACTTCCTGTAGAAGCTCACGAAAGCAGTTTCTGGATATTTGAACACTATGAAACTCTCTGGAAAGGTGATAGGGACCCCTTAGGCTCTCTTCTCACCTTTCCAACCTCCTGCAAGTGCCTCTCTAGTTCCATTCCTCACCTCGCCTCTGCACAATCAACAACAGTCAAACACATGCAAGATAATTCCACAAATATGATTCAGAAATACAAAAAGATGTTCCTTTTTCATATTCCACTTTAGAGATAGCTTAGACACATGCACTTTACCTTTCCCAGAATCAATGGCATCCATTTCTGTAGCTTTCGTCCTTTTACTTGCACCAGTAGGGTTAGTCGGCAAAACTAGGGTTTGCTAGGGTTTGCATTTCTTTTTAGCTTTCATCTTCTTTCTGCAAGTAGATTAGCCTCTTTTGAGTTAGATTTCGTCCATCATAGTTAAAAGCTTCTTCTAAGAACTCATAGAAGTTGGATTGAGCTCCTAGCAGACTCGTGCCAGCGGATCAAGTAACAACCTGCGGCAAGAGCTCGTACTTGTGCATATAGCCCCGTCGCTTCCAAGTTTGTTACGAACTATCGGGTTGATAAAAGTAAAGAAGGGAACCCCATGAATTGCAGAATTATTGCTGCAATACTGGAGCCCACCATCTTTTTGGCATCGTTGCCGGGGAAGCGTCAGAGTATTTGTGATTGCTTCTTTTCTTCTATTTTCTACTACAACCTTCTGCTAAGTAGTTTATTTCAGCAAGCGTAGAGTAGCTGTTTCATTTCCATTCCACAATTTCATTTCCGCAAAAGTAGATTAGACATTTCCCACTTTCATAGATTAGAATTTCAATTTTGCAATTTCCATTCTGCAAGCATAACTTAGCATTTCGTTTCTGCAATTTCATTTTAGCAAAATAGATTAGTCCTTTCTTGCTTTCATTTCAATTCCGCATTTTCATTTCAGCAAGATAGTTAGTTGCAGTTCACTCTATTTCAGTTTTGCAGGTACAAGCAAAAAAAAAAAAAAAAAAAAGAAACCAAAAATATTTCATTTCATGCCTCGTAGGAACAGAGACAATATCGGAAAATTCTTGCCCAACACCCCCACCATATCACTGAGTCACCCTTCTCTCTTCTTTGGTGGCAGTGATCCAGAAGAACCTATTGAAATATATGAAGATCCTATAACAGAAGAAGAGCGAGAGAACATTCCTCTTAAGACCATGGCCAAACACAGAAACGATATAGGAGATGAGGAGAGAATAGAAGGTGCCTTTCCCATCCGAGAGACCAACGAGGACATGAAAATGAAGAACATAAGTCCCTCAGCCTTACCTCACTTCCATGGGTTGACCACTAAAGACCTTGATACATTCTTGTTTGAGTTTGATGTCCTTTGTCGAACTTATGACTATGCATAGGACGAGCAAAAGTTGAAACTCTTTCCTTCTACCCTCAAGGATGCAGCACTATGCTGGTTCATGGGGTTGCCTAGAAACAATATCACAACTTGGGCTCAAATGCAGCAAGCCTTCAAGAACAAATACCAGGACTACTGTAGGTCAAAGGAAACGAAGGGGGAGATCTTTCGGATGACCATGGTAAGTGATGAGTCTTTAGAAGACTACGAGGATAGGTTCCAACTTAGTTATAAACGGGACAGGTGCACGCTTGACCCTGAATCTCTAAAGCTGGTTCTACTCTGAGGAGTCCCTAAAGACCTTCTAGATACCCTCCATTTGCTAGCTGGAGGAGACATCTACCAACTACCTTATGAGGACATAAAGACTATGTTTAAAAACCAGTCTAGGGCAGCCCGAAAAAGAGGTAGGGGGAATCCACTTTCAGTTAGTGCCACCTTCTCCAAGCATGAGTTTGCTAATCAGATGGAAGACATCAAAAGTGAGATGAGACAGACCATTGCCATGCAACTAGATACTTTCCAAATCCAATAGAAGAAAGAGGAAGCTAAGAGGGCTTTGGCCATTTTTTGTCCCAGATGTACAAGGAAGCATCCTAAGAACGAATGTCCATTGCACTCAGTAGAGGTATGTTTCGTTTGTGAGGAAGACCACCCCACAAACCAATGCCCAACCTTACCTGGATTTAAAGCCATGTACCAAGGGATTGAGGCAGCCACTGAACCACTCTACTTCCTCAACCAAAGGAGGCCACATGGGCCCAGACCTTACCAATAGGGGATGCAATGGACATCACAAGCTTATTATAGCCCCAACCAATCCGCTCATATACCTTCTTGGGCCCCCCTGCTCATCCTTCCTAGTCCGCACCTCCTCCATGGTCTTATCCATATCAATACCATACTCAACGTACTGCTCATTCGTTTCACTCACATGTCCAGCCACAACCTCAGTGGAATGCACCTCACCCAAGGTGGAGGCCCTAATACAACTCTCTTCCCGCAATTCTTCCTCCACCACCTGCTCAACCACAACCATTACCTCCTTCTCCTCCAAGACAACCCCAGATGCTTGCTCAATTGAATCCGAACCCCAACAACAGACAGGCCTAACAGGTATACACTGGGGAGACAACATGCCCTACCTATGCGGTGGAGATCTAGGAGATCAACCTGCGATCTAGGAAGGTCTTTCCAGACCGCCAACCTCCTCCCCCGAAGGATGAGGAAGAGAAATAGGAAAGTGAACCCAAAGCCATTCCACCCTTTCCTGAGTGAGTAACAGTAACCATGCAACCAAACCCAGAGGAGACTAAACTTCTAGGAGAACTTAATCAGTTGTGTGTGAAAATACCACTTCTCTAGGCCATAAAAGATGTACCAATCTACAACAAATTGATCAAGGAGAAGTGTTTCAGGCACTCAGGCAGGCGCAAGAGATGCCCCGACTATCAATGTCATAGGACAACTATCCGATCTAATGTTGGGGCAAGTAATCTGTCCAAAATATTTGGACCCTGGGAATCTTGTAGTTGATGTCCACATCAATGGCACCATAATCCCCCACACCTTGATTGATCTAGGGGCTACCGTTAATGTGATGACCAGGGACACTATGCTTAAACTTAACCTTCAGAGTTCCTTAAGAAAGACCTTGACAGTATTGCAGTTAGCAGACCGCTCCACCGTGACTCTCGAAGGGATTGTGGAGGATGTCCTAGTCTCTATTGATTCTTGGGAGTACCTTGCGGAGTTCTTGGTCCTTCAACCAAAGGAAAAACTCACTGGATACCCCCTCATTTTGGGAAGGCCTTGGTTAGCTACTGCGGATGCTTACATAAGTTGTCGAGCTGGGAGCATGACCATCAAGAATGGGCCTATGTCCAAACAGCTAGTCCTATACCTTCCTACCCAACCTCTGCTAGAACATGACTTACCACTCTAGTTGGAAGAGGGAGATAAGGATGAGGTCTACTCTGCACCATTGTGCACAGTAGAAGCCACTAGGGGAGGCCCTCAAACCGAGGATGACTTGATTGAGAATTTGATTCAAAATCCACCTCCCAGCGCACTGTCATTAGAGGAGTTAGTGGAAGGTACCCAAGCCAGCACTTTAGTGGACCTCTGTGTGGCTGATCCGACCTCACCTAGAGTTAAGAATGTGGAATTTGGTCCTGAAAGAACCTTAAAGATCAACTCATCAACTCATCCCTATCTCCCTCCCAGGAGAAGGAGTTGTGTAGCTTATTGAACCATCATCTGGATGCTTTCACTTGGAGCTATAAGAAGATGAAAGGAGTCCACCCTTCAGTCTGTACCCATCACATTTACATCAAGGAGGATTGCAAATCAGTCCGGCAGCCTCAGAGGAGAATGAATCGAGCCCTTAAAGACATTGTCAAAGAAGAATTGCAAACGTTCTTGGATGTAGGATTCATCTACCCCATCTCTGACAGTGAGTGGGTCTCACCTCTAGTGCTTGTGCCCAAGAAAAATGGGAAGTAGAGAATCTGTGTGGATTACTGAGAACTTAACAAAGCCACCAAGAAGGACCATTTCCCTTTGCCTTTCATAGATCAAGTGTTGGATGGACTGGCAGGGAAGAAGTTCTTCTCTTTCCTAGATGGGTTCAGTGGGTATAATCAGATCCAAATCAACCCAGAGGACCAAGATAAGACCACCTTCACTTGTCCATGGGGTACCTTTGCCTATTGGATCCTTCCCTTTCAGCTATGCAACGCTCCTGCCACTTTACAGAGAGCAGTATTGAGCATAATTGCGGAGCTGGTTCACGATTCAATGGAGATCTATATGGATGACTTTACTCCTTATGGG
The DNA here is from genome assembly GCA_000404065.3 of Pinus taeda. Lineage (NCBI taxonomy): Eukaryota > Viridiplantae > Streptophyta > Pinopsida > Pinales > Pinaceae > Pinus > Pinus taeda. The sequence continues at coordinate 129,661 of APFE031471390.1, forward strand.
TCCAACTTCCAAGAAGCATTGACTAGCCCGGGAAAAGTTTTAACCAAGTGTATTGAGATGAACCTATCCCTCAGTCCCGAAAATGTGAATTCTTGATGACTAAAGGGACCGCGCTAGGTCATACAATTTCTCAGCAAGGATTACAAGTGGATCCTAATGAAATTTCTATCATCCAAAAGGTTCCACCTCATCAAAAGGTAAGAGATGTTCAGAGTTTTCTAGGCTTCACAGGATATTATAGAAGATTCATTAAAGATTTCAGTAAGCTAGCCTCGCCATTGTTTGGTCTCTTAGGAAAAGATGTTGAGTTTGAATGGACCAACGACTGTCAAAGGGCTCTGGATGAGTTGAAAGATAAGCTCGTGTCCGCCTCGATCTTGAGAGGTCCAAACTGGGCCCTACCTTTCCACATCCACACCGATGCCTCAAACAAAGCCATAGGTGCAGCCTTAGGACAAGTTGAGGAGAAACTACCATATGCCATATAATTTGTCAGCAAAAACCTGTCCAAGGCAGAAATGAACTATATTGTAACCAAGAAAGAGTTCCTAGCTGTAGTCCATTCCATAAACAAGTTCAGACACTACATCACTGGTTATCAAACATTCGTACACACTGATCATGCTGCGATTAGATATTTAATGAATAAGCCTGATGTAAATGCTCGTATCATTAGATGGTTGCTTTTGTTTCAGCAATTTGATTTGTCCATTGTCGACAAGCCAGGTAAGGAAAATGTTGTTGTTGACTTCCTGTCTAGATTGGATTTTCCTGCAGGTGAAGAAGGGACAGTGGATGACCAGATGCCAAATGAACACCTATTTGCTATCTCAGTACTCTCTCCATGGTTTGCTAATATAGCAAATTACTTGGTCTCAACACAGTTCCCTCCGCACCTATCCTCAAAGGAGAAGAGAAGAATTGTGAGGAAGAGTGCCCCATTCACTTGGATTGGGGGAAACCTATTTAAACTTGGCCCAGATTAGATCTTGAGGCATTTTGTTAGGGAGGAGGAAGTGTTTGACATCCTCCTAACCTGTCACGATGGGCCCTGTGGAGGCCACTTTACAGCAAAAAGGACTGCCTTCAAAATCCTACAGGCATGCTAATATTGGCCTACTCTTCATCAAGATGTCAGAAGATACATCAGCCAGTGTGACCGATGTCAGAGGATGGGGAAACCAACTCCAAGGGATGAAATTCCCCTCCAACCTCAAGTGACCTTTGAGCCATTTGAGAAGTGGGGCATGGATTTTGTGGGTCCTATCAACCCTCCTTCAAAGCAAAGGTCTTACATCATTGTGTGCACTGAGTACTTGACAAAGTGGGCAGAAACAAAGGCAATCAAGGCAGCGACAAAAGAAAAAGTGGCTGAGTTTTTAAGGGAAAATATCTTCTACAAGTTTGGCTACCCAAGAGAGTTAGTCACCGATCAAGGAAGCCAGTTCACCCCTAACCTGATTGAAGACCTGCTCGCTCATCACAAGATCAAGCACAAAACTTCCACCCTGTATCACCCACAAGCAAATGGGCAGGTGGAAGTCACTAATAGAGCACTGGAAGAGATTTTGACTAAAGTGGTGAGCAGTAGAAAGAAGGATTAGGAAGATCGCTTGGTTGAGGCCACCTGGGCCTACAACACCACTTGGAAAACTACAACAGGTTTCACACCTTATGAGCTGGTATACGGGAAGAAGGCTCTGCTATCCATAGAATTCGAGTACAACACATTGAGGGTGGCTGCTCAGCTAGACCTAGATCTCAGCCATGCGCAACGGGAAAGATTACCGTAGCTGAATGGATTAGATGAATAGAGAATGCAGGCCCTCCTCCACTCAGAAGCGGTTCAACTCCAGAGAAAGATATGGCATGACTGACACTTTAATCAAAAGCAATTCCAGCCAGGAGATTGGGCACTACTGTATGACTCAAGATATAAGGATTTCAAAGGGAAACTGAGGACAAGGTGGTTAGGACCATATACAATGGAAAAATGCAACGACAATGGTTCAGTCCTTATCAGGACCATTGATGAAGAAGCCATCCCCATGCTCGTCAATGGGCATCGATTGAAAATCTACAGCAAACCCCTTTCGAAGCAGGAGTTCATTGAAACTTTGGACAAATTAGTTCTGGTAGTGGAGCAGGGCCCTGTCTCTATTCCACCCACACCTTGATCATTAAAAAACAAAAAAAAAGGACAGAAATGGAATAAAAAGATCCTTGGGTGAAAACCTCTTAGAGGCGCCCAGGGTAGATAATGAGGGTGAAAACCTCATGGAGATTCCCCAGCTGTCTCTAAAAAAAAAAAAAAAAAAAACAGGCCTAATCTCTATGAAATAATTGCAGGTTGCAAGGAATACATTGCAGGTAAGGAGGGTCATGCAAAACAAGGATAGGGGTCCGCACCAGGCTATAGGACACCATCACAGACACTTCCCCAATGACCACTCACCTTTCCTAGGATTTGATCGCATTTGGGTTCAGATTTCACCTTCTATAGGAAAGCTCTACCTCTTCTATAGGAAGTCTATGTCTTCTATAGGAAACATCCTGTAGAACCTTCGGGCAAGCCAAAATCGATTTTGGAGGGGAATCTCAAGGTCGGAATCTATTTGTTAAGCCTACAGCCACCCCTGTTTCCACCCATCACCATATGGTACCCTGTTCCATCTCTTTACACCACCATCACCCACCTGGTTATGTGTTCCTGCAGAGTCATACAAGAAACCCTGTTTTCCTTAGATTGACAGCAAGAATTTTTAGTGACAAGTCAAGTAACAAAGTCTCGCTCACCCTACTATCAAACTCCATCTGGACTCTTCATCAACAAATCCCTCATCAGCAATATAACCTTGCTCGTTTAGCTTGCATCCCAAGGGGAGAAGCAGCTACAGGAAATCCTACAGGAATCCTGTAGCAGCTAATCCCTCTCGAAGACATTCTCTGGAGGCAGGGAGAGCCGAAACCAACAAAGGGAAAATGCAAAAGGCTCCTCTTGGACATGAAAACATCCTCGGCAGTCGAAACCAAACAGAACCTGTGCATGCAACGTTGAAAACCGAAGGATCGGGTTCCAAAACCCGTGCATACAACATTAACAAATGAAGGAATGGGTTCTAAAACCCATGTGTTTGGTCAATTTAGTGTGATCTAAATTGCTATTTATATTGTCAACCCGGGGTTCGTAAAATGACGAAGTGAGGTGTACTATATGTACTTAGATAACCATTTTCTTAGATTTTTGTCGTTTTAAGCTTTTTAGTTTGTTTTTGGATTTTATACTTTCTTAATGTGTGGTGATGAAAGTGAAGTGTGAAGTGTGTGGAGTGTAAATGGTGATGATTTCTATACTTGAAAAATGCTCAAAAGAAAGTTTTACAATAACTGAAATGAAACCAATTCTTAAGGGAAAACAAAATGCATCAAAAAGCGAACTAATGGCAATGGCCTAGTATCCTTGCTGCTGAAAATGAAAAGAAAGCAAAAACTTGAAAAACAACTCAAACTAAAGTAAAGCAGCTAATTCACACAGCTTTTTAGATCCTTTGCCCCTTGGCTCAATCTACCTTGGGGAAGTAATTATGAGCATAACAAGCAATATGATATTTAACTGTTCAAGAAAATAAATTGCATAAGGAAACTAATCACACTACTTGAAT
>APFE031471390.1:148005-189740 GCA_000404065.3 Pinus taeda
GGTTGACCGCGGCTTCAAAATGATGATTTGGCCGGTTCAAAGGGACACGATCCATGTACATGCCATCTGGAGCTTGCCCATATGGCCCGTTCCTTCAGAAGACACATGGAGCACATCCTTTAAAAAAATGGCTGCGGAAACCTGTGCTGGCTGCGGAAATTGACAAGTTTCCGCAGGTGCATGAACAAAAGAGTAAAACAAACAACAGACATCAGTATAGTTAGAAAACCATATAAACAGTCCTTTTTAAACTATAATGCAATGATTCAACCACTAGATGAGTGAAGTGAGTGGAGTATGAGGGTTAAGAGGGTGTGTAGGAAGGTGCAAGGTTGAGGCTCAACACCATGCACGAGGTAGCAGCAAGTGAAGGAATGGTCCCAAGAACCGAAGTCTGCATAATGCGTCCACGACTACGTAGGTAAGTGTCTAAACTCATTTGTCAATTGCATGAACTATATTTCAAAAGCTGCATTCTTGTGAAAATGGTTTGGATTGAATGGGATCAGTGGCCAGTCAACTGGCCACCCTTAGCCAGTTACATAGCTTCGGTGGATCCAAACAAGCTCAGTTACGTTCAAAATTGCCGACAAGAAGTGCAGCCGACACGTGTTGAGTGTCCAGTCGGGAAAAATTGTCGGGATTGGCTGTGGTGGCGGCAGTTAATGGCAGAGGGGAGGTGATGGCGATCAGAGACACACAGAAAAATGATGGCCGTGACACTAGATCAATGGTTCGGTCTGGCCACCTCATCCACCTGCCGTTACTTTGCACTTGCAACGTCCTTGGCCGAAGTACGCGTCCTCTGCTTCCAAAATCTGTTAACCCGTCGTCCTCCATCAAGCTTTTCGGCCTATTTCAAAAATATCCTGCGTATCGGGCTCGTTCAAAGGCGTAGTGAAATCCTAGAGAAGCCGGCAAAAGTTCTATAGGAAGAAGCTCTACAGGAAGTACGACACAACTTTTCGAAGCAGGGAAGCCTGGACTTTTCTTCGTCGAATTTGGAGTTCTGAGAGAGGTAGGCTCGAAAACACTCTTCCATTCATGGTATGTTTCAAAAAGGTGGTGAATTGAACTGTCTTGAATTGGAGAGTTAGAGAAAAGTTTGCCTGTGAATTGGAAATAGCAGTTTGCCTGTGTGTTGCACGGAATTTCTCAGTCAATTCTACGTCAAAATTCTCCTCCACGGTTCCTGTTAAAAAATTTTCCGATAGGAAAGATACACATTTGTGAGGGCTAGCTTATGTATGAAGAATTTGAGTTTGCATGTTTGTATGTATGCTGGGAATAAAAATTGAGCTCTATACTCTATCTGTGGAAACCCAACTTCTCCTTTCATAAACGGACATCCGAGTTCTGGGCAACAACAACCTTAGAACCAGGGGATTGGTGCTAATTGATAGTTGAAATCCTTCTCGAAGTTCAGGGGAGGAATCCATAAACATCATTCCCTTTTCTAATCAGAGCATAAAACAAAGCACTCTCACCATGCCAGGGGGGTTTATCAGGAAAAAACCCTTGGATCCCAGTAAGCTGCACGAGCATCCTGAGGTGGTAGACCTCTTCACCCGAGCCAATTGAATGTCATTTTGTGACAAAATTTAGGGCCATGACGATGAGATAATGGAGGAATTTTTAATGTCCCTGAAACCTGAATCAAAGACACAGGCCACAGTGAATTTTAGGGGTTTGACCCTATAATTGACCCCTGAGCTCATCAGCCGTGTTATTGGCCTACCATTAGGGCTCCCTTGGAGCAAGGAAGAGAGGTCATTGGGCCAAGCAACCAAGAAATCATTCTTTCTGCCTGAGGAACATCCTGTAGAAGACAAGAACGGGGTTCGGAGAACCAACTTACCTCCTCTCTGGACCGAAGTGAGTTTCCAAATCATGAAATACATTACCTGTGAAGGGAGGTTCAACATTGTCTACGGCTATCATTTTAGGTTGCTGAGTGAACTAAGACATGGAATGGATTTACCTCTAGAAAAGAAGTTGAGCATCCCCTATTTTCTTTTGCAGTCATTAATTGAATGTGGCACAAAATTGAATGAAGGGACACTAGATCAGTTAGCCCATCATGGGCTCATCAAACGTTTAGTGGAAGATGCCCTCCACACCTACACTGTCCCCCTCTCTTGGGAAACTTTTCGAAACATGTCCAGAGATGACGATATTAGAATTCTGGCTGAGGAGCTCACCTCATCCAGCAGTGAAGAAGGGGAACACGTTGAAGCAGGAGAGAAAACCAGTGATGAAGGAACACGGGACAGGCAAGCACAAAAAGGACAAAAAGAAAAAGGGAGAAAGGGCCAGATTGCTGAGCCTAAAACAGCAGGAGGAACAACGACACAAACACCCAGGGAAAAACGATTGCAGAGTAGAGCAGAGAGGATTGAAAAGGTCCAAATAAAGGAGGGCACAGCCAAGGCAACCACACAGAAACTAAAAGGAAAGACACATCCAACCAAGCAGACCGAAACAATTGACACATGACTTTCTACAGGAAGCAGGGAACAAGAGTAGCAAGGTGATAAATCACCTGAGATATTGGCTATGGAGGCAGCAGCTGTGCTTGCTGCCTTAAGCACATCTCCAAAACAAAAAGGGAAGTGAAAAAGGGAGACATCTATGTACTTTAAAGCAAGATGGAGCACACGGATAAAAGTGGGCAGACCCCAACTACAGTCAAAAGAGCCAATTATCAATGAGGACACGACAACTAAACAAAAGGAGGAGTCTCGCCCAAAGATATCCATCACCTATGAACAAGGAAGCCCGAAAACGTCCACTTGGAGAGAAAGGATTAAAATGATGGATTTAGAGACATCTCTACAAGAAGTTGAGACAGTTCTACAGGAAATGCTGTCTAAGCTAAAGGAGACCAAGGAATTGGAGGAAAAGGAAGCTAAATCATCACAGGAAGAAGAAAAGGCTGAGAAAATTTTGGAACCAAGCCCTCAGCCTAGCTTGGGCTCCTTCTATAACATGTTAGAGGCCGGAAAGATAATTCCCCAGAAGTTCGCAGTGCCACTTTTCTTTGCACTGGAAGAAGAGAGGGTGAGGACCCACACTTGGATGAAGATCACCAAGTCCAAAGGTGTGGCAAACATAGGTCCTCTGGAAAAACAACTCAAGCAATCAAGAAAAGAATTGGCTATGGTAAGGCATGTGGAAAGCAGTCAGCGGTTCAAACTATAGGAAGAAAACGAGCTGCTGAAACAACAGCTACAGCTACAGGGACACTATAAGGAAGACATGCCCCACACCTTGGGAGAACAACAACAATAGGAAAATCCTCCAGCAAACAGAGAGACCTCTGATGAACCATAGAGAAAGGATGGGTTGTAGGCTGATGTTGAGGCGCTAACTAGACAGCTACAGGAGAAGGAATTGCAAGCAGCACAAGAGATACAGTCTCTAAGGCAACAGGTACAAGAAAAGGAAGCCCAACTGGCCTGCATGGCCAGTTGGGTAGTAGAGGCCATGCAGTGTAGGCAACCTGCCAAGTTCCAGATTAACACCTTGGCCCAAAGGGTCACCATGCCATTTCAAAATTACCATCAATTCATGGCTCTATGTGACAGTAGCTCATCAGAAGACAAGGCCAAATTATCAGAGTTTTATTTACATAACTTGGCCCTTCCAAACATGAATTCGTGGGACCCCAACGCTGTGGTAGAGGATGTGCAACTTATGGCCATGACCTCTTGGCTAAATCATGAAGAAAAGAGGGCAGCAGAAGTCGGAAATATTATGGACATGGAACTAAGGGAACCACTAATGATCAAAGCAGAGCTGGAGGATCCCTCAACATTAATATACGCCCACCAACACTTGGCTAATGACTCTCAGGCCCTACCAGATTACATTGAATGACAAGCTCAAGCCATAGCCCATTTTGAGGACATCGAAAGACTGTTGGGGGATAACTACATTCATGCTTGCATACGGAGGTGGAACAAATTGTCCCATAGCCTAAAAATAAGAGAGTACCACTCCCCAACAAGGATGAGGGAGGCCTTGGCAAGAGTACCCCTCTATAAACAGTCAATGCAAAATCTGTAGGCCAAGTGGATCGACCTAAAGTTCAGTCCTCCCTTGCTTTTCAGGTTGCTGGAAGGGGTCAAAGAAGAGGAGGAACACAGGCAGTGGGAGGAAGTGGAAAGAAAAGCAAGACTTCATGAGTGTGAAGAAGATATCACCTCGGAGGCCTGGGATGTGAGAGAGGCGGTCAAGGCAATCAAGGATGATGAGCTTGATTAGTTTCTCAGAGGATGAGCAACCCATTTAGCAGGGGGTGATGATGAGCCCCGAAATTGGTTAACTTATTAGGCTCATTTTGCCTAACTGTTCTTCATCAATCTACAATTTTTCATAGTTTATGCATGTTTTTGAGTATATTTATGTTAGTTGAACGAATGAGAATAGTCACTTGACCAAGAAGGCTAACACGTGGTTATTGCAGATTTTTGGACAAGTTTTAGACCAAGGGCAAGCATTTAAGAGCCAGATGACAGCCAAGCATGAAGGAACAAGGGTGAGGATTCGTAGGAAGGGTGTCTCCTGCACTAAATTGCCCCTTCCTCGAATTCTCCACCCTCAGCTCGGAGTTCAGCAGGCCACCAAAAAGGATTCCCAAGGGCAGCCGAGCAGTTTTGTGTAAAGTGACTGATCACTGGCAGTTTGAGCAGCCAAGACCCTTGAGTTAAGGAGGGATATTGGAGACCCTCGTAGTGTATAAGAAGGAAGGCTTCCAGCCTTCGTAGGTTACTTTTTCAGCAGTTATATTTTCCACTATAGTGTTGTTAGTTTTTCAGCTCATTTTGTAGCTTCTGTTGTACAACTTTCTTTATGACATGGTTATTTTTAAGTAATGGAAAGCAGTTTCATTTGGCATTAGTTCTGAGCTTTTTCTTAGGAGCCTGTAGCTCTTGGGGTTGGGCCCAACCCAAGTGCCAAGGCCTCTTTTGTGTATTGTCATATGTTTTTGATGTCTTTATAAAATAATTTCTGTTGAGTAGATTAACATCTTGCTTGCTTACCTAGGTCATTGTTGATGATTACACAGGTTTTTCATGTTCAGGTTGATTTGATAGACTGATAACAGAGAAGATCTTCAGAAAAAGGCTATCAAGCACCCTTGATCTCACCTCTCCCTCTGTGGGACCATGAGCTGAGACCAAGGTGTCCTTGCTGCCACTAAAAACACTGTTTTTGCTTCATCATGCAATCACTAGTGTTAGATTCTTAGTTGCAAAAGTTGATACCAGTTGTGGTTACATGCTCAGATCCATTATTTCTTAGTTTTCATAGGCATTTCACATGATTTTATTGCCAATAAACTTCTGTTCATTTTCTTTGCTGATACTTAGGTCAGGTTAGGTTAAAGTAGCTAGGTCCTTGGTTTTCCGAGTCTTTGCTTGTTCAGTTTGGGAAATAACTTTTAGAGCACCTGTAATACCTCTCTATCTACCCTTACTCCATCAATCTTGCCTGCTCCATCCTCTAACTTAGATTCTTGCCTTACATTTGCCACATTCTCTTGCTTTGCCCTAATTTCCATATTTTTGTGCAACATTGCTCTACCCCTCCTTGAACAAATCCAACCATCCTCATCACTCCACAGCTCCATCCACCAAGTCCTAGACCTCCTCACACCCTTATCTCACCTCCATACCCACTTCTTCACCTTTCTTCCTCCATCAACCCTCCAAAATTCCCTTTCGGAACATCTTGTAGAACATCTTGTAGAAGTTACAGAACATCCTATAGAACCTCTGCAGACTTCTTGTAGAAGCTCACGAAAGTGGTTTCTTGATATCCGAACATTGTGAAACTCTCTGGAAGGGTGCTAGGGACCCCTTAGGCCCTCTTATCATCTTCCCAACCTCTTTCAAGCGCCTCGCCAATTCCATTCCTCACCTCGCCTCTGCACAGTCAACAATAGTCGAACACATGCAAGATAATTCCACAAATATGATTCAAAAATACAAAAAGATGTTCCTTTTTCAGATTCCACTTTAGAGATAGCTTAGACACATGCACTTTACCTTTCCCATAATCAATGGCATCCATTTCTGTAGCTTTCGTCCTTTTACTTGCACTAGTAGGGTTAGTCGGAAAAACTAGGGTTTGCTAGGGTTTGCATTTCTTTTTAGCTTTCATCTTCTTTCTGCAAGTAGATTAGCCTCTTTTGAGTTAGCTTTCATCCATCACAGTTAAAAGCTTCTTCTAAGAACTCATAGAAGTTGGCTTGAGCTCCTAGCGGACTCATGCCAGCTAATCAAGTGACAGCCTGTGGCAAGAGGTCGTACTTGTGCATATAGCACCGTCGCTTCTAAGTTTGTTACGAACTACCGGGTTGATAAAAGTAAAGAAGGGAGCCCCCAGAGTTGCAGAATTATTGCTGCAATACTGGAGCCCACCACTCTTATATGTCCCTAAAAGGTGTGCAGTTTTGAATAGCACGCTCCGTGATTCCATACTCTACACTCATCCCATAAGTTGCATAGTTGTGTTGTGAAGGCCCCTGCCGCCTATCCGACAGTGTCACTCAAAACAATGTAGTTGTGACCAGCAGCTCATCGTAGCCCAATCCAACCTTGCCTTGGGAAACTACACAAAAATGTTTGCTAGTGCCTTCGATTACTTTCTTTCTCTTCCTCGGAGAAACTGTGTAGATTCCCAGTTGTACCCCGAGATGACCTGTCCAGTCCTCCTAAAAACTATGCATAAATGAACACCCTACCTTGTCCTCGTCCCAGGAATTGCATAGTTCTACCCAACTAGGTTCTACCTTGTAGCTATCACTACTGTCCCGAATTGCGCAAATTTACCTCCCGGTGACATCTGTGCAAATTTTCTCGATAGTTCTCTGGAGCCTCTCATACCAGCCTGAGTTATGCTTTGCACAATTTCAATGCCTTGTCCTCCCTCCTGGTCACCTGCACCTGAAACAAAAAACAATGAATCATGCTAGACAAGGATATTTATGGATTTTATGTCATCTCGTCATGAGTGATTGCAGGAACAAGTATGTTGATGAAAGATGATGTGATGATGAATGGGATGAAGAAGGAGTGCATGCTAGAAGACTTTCTCGTAGTTGAATGAACGTATGAAGCACATCGAGCAGCAAGCGAAATGGACACATACATGTGCACCATCAAGAAAATACCAAGGTCATCAAATACCCCACACACTTTGCCATGCAGAGGTGAGGACATGATACACCTAGAGCACACCCATCACTCAGCAACATAAACATCTCGACACGAACACCACAGTTTTCTAGTGTAAGTCAATAGTGTCACGTCGAGTTGTGTCATGAGTTGTCTTGGCCACATCACTATTATGGGCCATACTTGTTGTAATCAAATGCAATGTAATGTGAAATTCCAAGAGACGCACATATGAATTTGAAGAGTCATGTAAGTCGAAAAGTCATAGGAAGTCAAACAGTCACGAGGGAAATCAAAGAGTCACAAGGATGAATAATCCCCCTTGGCTATATATACCCCCTCATTGTATGATCAAAGGACTTTTCACCTTGTCTCCTCCCACATAGCCTTGAGAGTCTCTACTCTATTCTTTGAGGAGCAAGGAGTGGCTCCAATGTCCCACTACTGGGGCTGGTGATTTATGGTGTACAAATGTGCCTTGGAACTTTTTATTAATTCATAAGCCTGTCTGAGGCCAACATATTTTCATGCATGTTTTGTATCCATTTGTAAGACTATTCTTTAAAAATTTGTAATGCATGTTTCCTTAACCTATACTAATATAGTTGAGCTACTTAAGTTATTTTAGTACTTACATTGTTGAAGATGTGTTTTACTATTTATCACTATTGTCTCATCCATGTGGACTACTCCACTAGACATTAGATAGACCATTCTTGTGTTTTCATGGTTATAATGACCATCACCCCAGTGTGGACTACTCCAATATACGATGTACGTGTTTTACCTTGTATTTTGGTTTTAACGACTGCTGCATTTGCTATGGAAAATTTCGATGGATGTTGGACAAACCCTTGTTGTTTCCACACGTCTCTCCTTGGGTAGTAGTACTACCTATCATCTAGAGGCTCACTTTTACCCTCTCCCTTACAGTAAGAGAACCCGGCCACAAAGTTACATTACCCACTCACCAGACATACTTACCTCGCTTTCTTGTAGTTACAAGCATAAAACTCTCATGTGCTGAACAACAAGAGATAAGGAAAATATATAAAATAATGGAAATTAGGCCATCATACTAGATGGTACTCCTACACCAAATGATGTGAGGTCTAGTTGGGAATTCATACTGGGGATATTACCTGAATGTTGGTGGGTCCAACACTGTCAACAGGGTGGTAGAATCATCAAGGGGTTCAGGTTCACCGTACAAAGAGACATGAACCAAATGCTAAAAATCTTGTTTAAAGAAATCCTAATTTGCATATTCTTTAGGAAATTCATAACAAAGGTGAAGGAATCAATCAGACAAATCCTCAATTGATTCATTAGGTTTCATTCTTAACTGATTGATCCTTTTATAAACATTTCAATAATCATACCTATAAAAGGCTTGATAACTCTCCTTGAGGAAATGATGGAAAGAATGGATGGAGGTGGGTGGTAAGGTGTGACACCTTTGATTAACACAAACTTCAAGGGTGAGGAAGAAAAGCACACAAGCAAAATATTCATCATCGATTTTGTAAGATTCACAAAATTTAAGAATATTGTAAATATGCACGGTTATGGATGTTCCATCTTGACCATCAAACTTTAATTGAGACAAGTGATATAGAGGCTCATTGGGGATTGAAAATTGATAAATGGATAAATTAGAGAAACACCTTGAGAGTAAGATTTGAGGATGAGCCATTTGAGATAAGAGGTTCAAAATAGAATCAACGGACACAACTTATCATCTAGCCCTCCTTCTAGCACCATTGTTGATGGTGCTAGAAATACATCAACCAAGGGGTCTCCCCAATGTGAAGTACCAATTAGATCTCACATCATTTGGAATAGGAACCCCATCCGAAGTATCGACATGGTTTCCATGTATTCTTATAAATTTTCTTTGGCTCTAACTGTCAGCAAGAGAGAGGAACACGTGTGTGCCTTTGAAAAGCAAGTAAGTGTGCTTGGTGAGTGTGTCAAATTCCTTATATTGCATAGGAAAAGAGAAATGTGAGCCTCTATGAGATATGTAATAGTACGCCCCAGGTGGAGACACATGAAAACAAGAAGGATATGTCTGATATCCAGTGGAATAGTGCACAAAAGATGTGACAGTCATTATAACCATTGAATGCGAAATATTTGACTCGTATACTATGGAATAGTCCACAGGGATGAGACAACAATGAAAAACATTACAACCCCCCGATATGATAAGTACTAAAATAATCGAAATAGTTCAACTACTTTAGCACACATGGAAGCAAACATGAAATACAAACATCCACATAATAATCTTACAAATATGCATAATCCATGCATGAAGAACATGATGGCCATGAAGGATTTTGTTATTAAGTAAAAGTTCCAAGACACATGTATACAATGAACATCATTAGCTCCAATAATGGAGCATTAGAGTCACTCCTTTCTCCTCAAAAGAACTAACTTATCTCTCTAATGCCTTGCGAGAGAAGCCAAGGGGAAAAGTCATTTTCTCATAAAATTAGGGTGTATATATAACCAAGAGGTGATCCTTCACCTTCCTTGTGACTCTTTGACTACCATTGTGACTATTTTAATTCTTATGGATTTTTGACCTTACATGAATCTTCATATTATAAATGTGTCCTTTGGACTTCCACTTTACAATACATTTTGAATAGGTAATTAGATGATCCACAATAATAATGTGGCATATGATGACCAGTGGTAAGACATGACAATGATGACATGGACAACGTGATGATGTGACAGTGCCAATTTGTCCTCCTTGTTGCTTCTTTCTTTGTGTATTCTTGAAAACATGGTACATGTTCTTCTTCTTCCTCCTCCTTATGAATTGAAGATGAGGATTCTTACATGTGATGTTTGTCTTCATCTTCTATTATAGTCCGATGTTCCTTCATTTTCTCTCCTGGGATCATATTATCTATTCAACTCCATATGTGTCTTGTCGCAAGCCTTCCTTCTTCATCAACTTCTTCATCATCTTTCCATAGCATGATAGAATACCTACATATGCAATCTACTCATGACAAGATGACACAAGTGTTGGCATTATGACACAGGTTTGGCACTATGACACAGGTGTTGTCCTTGATGGCAACTCACTCAGATGATAGATCATAGTTCAAGCTCTCAGAATAAAGGAAAAAGAGATATATGTAAGTTCCACTTAACTAAGGCGTGTATACACGCGGGATCACCGATCAAAAGGCGCATATGCGTATGCATGCACTTTCATGCAAGGAAAAGTGCGTAGATGTCGGAAAACTTGTTTTTAGTCCATGGTATCTAGTTTCTGGTATTTGGACCTATGGTTTTTGGACCATGGTATTCCGTTCGAAATGTTGAACCTAGGTATTGGGTCCCAAGTATTAGTTCTAAGTGGTTTTAGACCATGGTATTGAGTAAGGCCTAAGACTATAAAAGGGGAAGGAGATCATTAGGCAAAGGCATTCACTCAAGTATTGAATATCTTATGAAGAGCAAGATCTAGAATACTAGTCATTGGGTTATGGTTCATAGCTGGATCTGAACTAAGGAGGAACCAGAGTGCTAGAAGAAGGATAAGTTCTAATGATGGGTCAAGATCTTAAGGCTTCAATAGTAGCATCTTTGTGTGCTTTTGATTTGTTATATTTGGCGCATGACTTGATCTATAAATCTAATAATATGGGTATAACTAATATTTGAATATTTGGAAAGGGAAAATTGTCTTTTATAGATTTGTACGTAGGTGCGACATAGCAAAGGTGCGCATACACGCTAGTTCATTAATTCAAAATAGCGTATACGCTGGTTTGCCTTAATACAGAAGAACATGCATACAATTTCTTCATCTTGAAGTAGCGTACATCTCATAAAATATGTTTTAGCTACTTTTGTTTATTGCTATAGTATTCTAGGTTCAGGATTGGTGTCTGGTTACTGTTACTGTATTCTAATTACAACATTCAGAGAAGTGATTGATTGATTCAGTTTTGGTTGGCGCAAAGGGGATTGGCTGATGTAGATACATTTGATGTTTGAGTGATGTTATTTATGGATCCAGTCTGAAAATTTATGAAACGTGGTCCCTCGAAGAAAAGAGAAGGTTGTAGCCTTCTGTAGGTCAGCACCTACATACTAGTACATCAGCTAGTACAAGAGCTAAGGGGGTTATAGCTCCCTTCCAGGAGAAGCTGGAGAACGAGAGAAGGTTGTAGCCTTCTGCAGGTAGAAGCTTGTGTACTAGTATAAGACTGCACCAGTACTAAAATATTGTAAAAAGAAGTTTCTTAATAAAAGAATATAGAGACGAATTGTAGCAGGTGGTTTTCACCCACATTGGGTTTCCACCTTATATCTTGTGTTCATGTGTGTGATGATTTGTTTTGTTTTACTGCACCTGTTTACTGTTCTTATGGTTAATGAAGTTATGATGCACTGATTAAAGATCAACATTTAATGGATTAACTGAATCATAAGTTTACTGACATACGCCGGTTGCTTTAGACATAGTTGCGTATATACGTGGGTTCCCATAACTGAAGTAGCATATATATATATATATATATATATCTATGAAAATGAAAATTGTTTGATTTAATAATACTGATTCACCCCCCCCCTCTCAGTATTATTTCCAACAACAAGTCCCATAAACACCTAGCCTACGATGGTGGAAATTGAGCCACTGATTGAGCTAGAATGGGATGAAAAGCTCAGAAATAGGCTCAGTGACTGCGCAATTGTGCATCTCAGGATGTCAGGGGTGAATCTTGATATCGAAACTACACAATGCATAGTTCATGTTGGACTTAGGTAGTTAATTGTGCAATCTAGGAGTTGAGTGTGATAGGCTGAGAGGATGGGCACTTGATTAGCCTATTGCATAGTTCTGGAGGATAGAGGAGCCTAGGTGATTATGAATTTTCATATTTTAAGAGGTCAGGGGTAAGGCTTAAGCCTTGAGACTGCACAATGCATAGGACTGACTAAGCAAGAGAGATAAATTACGCAGTTTTGGGAGTCAATGATAAGGTTGAAGCGATTTTTCATTTTTTTAGCCACCTACATAGCTATGGGAGTCAAAGTAGGCCTGATGATTGTGCAATTGCACAATTCAAGAGCTTAGAGATTGCATAGTGTGCAGTTGGGGCCAGGCTAAAGGGATGGATTGCACAATTCTGGGAGCTAAAGGCTAGTCTTGAGCACTGGAACTACGTAGTGTATAGTACTCGGAAGCATGAACTCCACATTGGGCAGTGTCAAGGGACAAGGATACAACTTAAGGGTTAGAACTATGAAGTGCATAGTTGAGGAAGGTCGAATGAGGCTAGGTTGCTGGGGAATTTTTGGAAATTGGCTAAGTGTGTGATCGAAGAGACTGATGTGAACAATGATATGAATTCACTATGACCATACAATTGAAACAATTTGATGACACAACAATATACATCATCGAGAACACATTAACAACATATTTCCCTCAATGCGATAACTTTGCAATGACTTTACGACAAGTATGACACTAAAGGTATACTTTGGGATGACTTTGACGACACTTGTGTGTCAGTGCTTAAAAAATTGGGAATGAGTGCGATTAATTTTTACATGGTTAGACCAATTCATGCACAAAAATAAAACTCGTTGAAACCACCAGAACAAGCATACATACATCGCACGACAACTGACATGCAAAAATATGACAATAGCTAAAGTGTGAATGACTCTTGTGATATGTAAAAGAAAATGAAAGTAACAAATGCCAGAGCAAGATAACATGAAAAAAAACTAATTAGAGTGAAATAAAGTGAAAGTGACAACGGAAAGCATGAAAATAACACTCTCGAAAACAAAGGAGCATGAAAGCAACAGTTTGTAAAACTCTCCAGAATGGAAGTACAAACACAACTAGAATGTGAGAAATTTTCATTGTTAGTGTGCACTGACTATTGGCATGGATTCAACATCATACATGCTTAGTATTGATGGAAATTTCTTTACTTGTCTAAGATTTCATAAAATAATGTGCTCATGCACTTGTTACTAACTAGGAATGTGTGATCATGTGACTTCGACACTTCAAATCTAGGAAGCGAGCTCAAATGTATCAATTGACAAAGAAGTGACTATGAAACAACCAATTGTGAGATCTACAGTAGGCTCCAAAATTTGAGTGTACGTAAAATTTTGGATGGTGTTTGATGTAGCGACAACACTTTCTTCCCAACAGATTTTTAGCAGCACCCGGCTCTAGGTTTTCCAGCCTTTTGCGTAGACATTTTTGTTTTAGTTCTTTTGAAAAAGATTCTTTCCTTTATCTTTAAAGCACGCCTTTCCATCCTACAATTCTTTATTCCATCCCACTTAGTATTTATATTCAACTAAGCAATTAACACAATATTTCTCTCTCATTATGTTAATTTAATTTCTTTCAATTATTTTCTGGTACAGATTTTTAGATGAATTTTAAGGAAGGTCCATCATGTGGGCTGGAGAACCAATAAAGTTTTCCTAAGCTAGCAATGATTCTTCTAAACTCTTGTGCTCTTTCTTGAATATTTCCAATAAATTTATTTACTAACACAATTAAAATAAAATAATAATTACATAATCACTAAGTTTGAACATGGCTTGCATATCCATTCAGTCTAATAAGAGTTCAATGTCTAAAAATAGTAATTTTTCAGAAATCAAAGTTGCAGAGGTGTTACATGAACATCCAAAAAGTACAAAAGGAAAGTTCTCTGTAAATTCTTTACAAAATTAATATTTTTGAACTATATGTAAGTTGAACTAATATGTCTTGGTTAGTGTGTGTCATGTAGAGCTACAAAAGGAGGAAGCTCTATAAGATTGTTTTTTTCTAGGTGTATAAGATCATAAAAGTTTCATGGAAAAATTGCAGAAGGATGAATCAGGTGAATGAAAAAATATTGTTTGATATGAGTTTTTTTTTTTTGAATTTTCATTAATAATATACTTAAGAATATTAGAAAATATGTTTCAAACAATCTATATATTCACATATACTGAATGTTCTACAAGGACCAAAAAAGAAGGAAAATAATGTTGTTCTAAGAAAATAAAAGTTAGATAACATGTAAATGATGATGAATTGGTCCTTAGCTCATCTAGAATGGTGTTGGAGGTTAATGAGGGGGATTTTATTTTACAAAACTATCACAGATATAGTGGAATGAGCATATAGACATACTTTCCACTTATAATATATAAATAAATCCAATGATTCCAAGAACCAAGCTATCTTTAAACTACAAGAAGTGTTTCTAGGGAAATGGTCAATAAGACATTTAAACTTGCAATAAAAAGAATTCAACAACAAAAAGGAACAATTTAAAAAGTAATATTCCTAATTAAAATGATTGTCTAGAATTATATGTATATATTACTATTGTAAATAATAATGAGAGGAGGGGTGAATGAGTATTTAAATTTCAATAATTTTATTATTTCACAATCAGATTTATATACGCTACTTCAGTGAAGTGAACTTGCATTTGCACACTACTATGGTTAAAGAAACTAGCGTATACCTAGAGAACTTATGATTTAGTTAATTCATCATGTTTTTGTTGGAAATGATACTAAGAGTGGGGGTGAATTAGTATTAGTCAAATCAATAGATTTTTCTTTTCATACTTTGATTTATATATGCTACTTCAATGAAGGTAACTCGCGTGTACATGCAACTGTATTTAAGGCAATCGACGCATATCTAGAAAACTTATGATTCAGTTAGTTCTTCATATGTTGATCTTTAATCAGTGCATCCGTACTTCATTAACCATATAAATAGTAACCATGTGCAATAATAATAGAATAAACCATCACACATAAGAATACACATGAACACCAAGATTTAAGGTGGAAACCCAATGTGGGACAAAAACCACCTGCTGTTGTCTTCTTTTAATATAAGAAAAACCTATTTACAATCTTGTACTAGTGCAGACACATACCAGTATGCAGGAACCCACCTGCAGAAGGATACAAACTTCTCTTGTACTCTAGCTTCTCTTGGAAGGGAGCTACAACCCCCTAGCTCTTGTACTAGCCGATTCGTTTACTAGTACGTAGGCACCAACCTACAAAAGGCTCTAACCTTCACTCCTTTTCCAGCTGCTACTGGAAGGGAGCTCCAACCCCCTGGCTCATATACTAGCCAATCCATTTACTAGTATGTAGGTGTCGACCTACAAAAGGCTATGACATTCTCTCTTCCTCCAGGGATCACGTTTCATAAATTTTCAGAATGGATACTCCTGGAACACAACACCACAATCTGAAGGCCATGTTTCATCCAATTTTCATATTGGACCTATCAACAACTTTTAAACTTAAACTGCATCAACCAACATTGAGTTAATTTGAGCAATCATATCACTGACACCAGAATACTATGCTGAACCCAGAAACCTGCATCATCATTTAGAACCAACTATAACCTTAGAAACCATGCATCAGACTGTATAGGCTACTTGGCTGAACCCAAATTGTGTGTATAAGCTACTTCCATTAACCAAACTTGTGTATACCTCCAAAGCTATTACAAACATAAACTTTTGAATCAAGTCTGTACCAACAAGCACTATACTAAACATCTAATGTCAACTTACAGAGCTTTACACAGGTAGCAACAGAGGTCACTTCTTCTCACTTATTCAACCAATCTATCAAATATCAACCTCCTTATTCATTCAATTTTACATTCAGATATAAGAAGACTTCATTGATAGACAAAAGTAAAATAGCAACACTGATCTGATAGATCAGTCATCCTTGAACATCAAGCTTTTCTTTTGCATACGCTACTTGGAAGAGCAGAACTGGTGCGTATGAACACCTTCACCAAAGTGAACTAGCATACAGATATGAAAATACTTACTTCATAACTTTGCTACACCTCTGGACTTCAAACAAACCGAGATCACGGTATTAAAAGAATAAAATAGGTGTACATAATCAGATCTAGCCCAATATCAGATCATTCAATAATAAGTCATTTCAAGTCTCATGATCCTGATCCAATATTGAATTCAAGGTGCACAAAATATTTCAGATCAAATCACAAACATAGCCCCTGCAACATAAAATATACTTCAAATAGAAGTATTCCTTAGAAACCCATACACTTGCACATAACCCTTCATAAGATATTCAATACTTGCACACCTTGGCCTAATGATCTTCTCCTCGTTATATAGTCTTAGGCCTTTCTCAATACCTTGGACCAAAGCCACTTAGGACCAATACCTTGGATGAAATACCTTGGACCAATACCTCAGACCAAATACCTCAGACCAATACCTCAGACCAAATACCTTGGGCCAAATGCCTTGGACCAATACCTTGGACCAAAACCTTGATTTTCCATCCCATACATGCTTTTCCTTCTATGAAAGTGTGTGTATATGTATATGCTAATTTTGTTCTGTTAACTCACGTGTATACGTTGCTTGGACAAAGTGAACCAACGTATACTTTTTAAACTACTCTCTTTCTTCATTCTGATAAGTAGACCTAAGTTCCATCTTCATGTTCTTCTGTATCAATGTCCTGTTACTTCTGAATAGACCTGTTACACTGTAATTTTCCATACTACTTCTGAAATGATTCCTTTGAACTGCCATGCATTATGTCAGATTTGATATTTCTCCTGTAGATTCATCTAGTTACCATATAAAAGTGAGTTGTTATGCTACAATCGGGTTTCCATCAAGTACAACACATGTATCATAATGCCAATAATCTCCCCCTTTGGACTTGATGGAAACCATGTTGGTGTTGATTAGTGAAAGCTTTAGAAACTGTTAGAGATAACAAGCAACACCAAAATACTCTCCCCCTTTGACATCAAGGGCAAAGGGTGGACCAAGATACTCTCGCCCTTTGATATCAATGGTAAAGGGATGACCAACATGAAGAATTTCATATCTGAACAACTGAATATGAACATTGATCATGCTCCCCCTAGGCACATGCTGAACTCTCTAATTAAACTCCCCTGTTGTACATGCTAAGATGCACTATACCATCCATGCTCCCCCTGAGCACATGTTGAGTCTGCAAATATATTTTCTAAAAGAATAACATGACTCTATAACTCAACTATGTGAGTATAACCTTCCTATCACCAATAACCCATACATACATCAATCACCCAACCAAGTGGGGATATACCAAATGTTTATACATGACTGAAATATAGCAATTATTACATCATCCATCCCATGCATAGTGGGGGTATAAATTACATCATATGACCAAAATGACTCATTAAAAGACTATGACAGACAGAGACATATTATTACATCATGGGAATTTATATGACCTTTTCATCTAGTGATATACATGACATTTATGAAAAAGACTAAAGATCTAAACAAGACCATGATAGTAATCAACACCTATCATACACCATATATGATCTGTAGCATAAGCATATGTCAGCAACATCCAAACCCGCAACCTGTATATGTCCATCATCAAATAAGAAGATATGACAAAGTAAATATCATCAACTTGTGACAAAGTATGCCGCATATAGATATCAAATCATCCTCTTGATCTCGTCAAGATCAACTTGCTTTGTTTCCTTAGTAGAAAGAGCCTTATCATAACCTTCCATGAATCAACTAAGCCTATGTCATCTCCAAGCAAAAAAAAAAAAATTCACATCATATCATATGTATGTGAAAACACGATAGTCATCATCTATGATCATAACATCATCATCAAGAACTGCATGATCTTTCCACAAGAGCCCTCAATATATCAACCATGTATTATCACTAAGAAACATCTCACATCTGATAAGCATCAACCATGATAATCAACATATGTGAGTATCAACCTATCATCATAAGGTAAGAAGTCATCATCATTATGTGACTAAGTAAGCCATGTATCTAACTATCCATGTCTTCAAATAGCTATGTCTTCATGAGACCTGCAATAACACCATTCTCTTGGCCAACCAATGATATTTGTCAATATGCAACTTAAGTAATCATCCATGTATCCAACATAATTTGTATCCATCAACTATGTATCTAGAAAACCATGAGCTCATTGTCATTTGTTAAGCTTTCTTGATACCATCAACAAAAACAATCCTCAACCATGTGAGAGCCAAGAACTATAGGAATCCTGCATCATAACTAAACCATATGAAATTTATGCATCTTTGAAGGCATGATGATACCAACATCAAATAATGAAGTTGTGTACTCAATATTTGTCCTTCTCCTTGTCCTTATGAAGATCACCATGTAAGCAACATATATGTACCGCAACTTAGCATGATGTATCATTTAAAAACTTTAGCCACATAAACATCATCACCATTTATAAGAATCATTAGCACCAAATATTTCTAAACATAATGCCAACAATGCATTATTAGAAGCATAACATATTCTCCCCTGAACCTATGCCACCTGTTCACTGTCAGATCTGATCATTGCATATATCAGTAAGAAATATCAAGGAATCATCATGAATAGGATATACATCAAGTCATAAACAACTTATGAGGATCAAAAGCACTTCTAAATAACATCCACATACTGTAGACATAAATCATCAAGACAAAAAAGATAATTGATAATTGTTTGAATCATTTTTATGAGTTTGCCCCATTGCTTCTTCATCAAACCAACATATACGCGACTGTGCAGCTTCTAACTCGCGTATATACATGTCTTGTCTTCATGATAACTGTGTAAGAGAATTAGGACACTGAAATTTCATACTTTTAGTTCCTTCCGAGTCTGTTCTATTTGTATAATGAGCTATGCCACATCTTTCTAACTGTACTTCCTTCTTCTTCCATATCTTCGAGTGTGATGATGTTTTCTCCTTTTAGTATGTTGGCCAAATTTTTTTCCTATATTCTTTTGTTATATGCCAAAACTTGTTACAAGCATAACATATTATATGTTTCATATTCCCTCTATAGCAGTTAATGGCTTTGTGACCAAACATATTGTAAGAAAAACAATATCCGTTGAAGTACCTGGAAGCTGATGATCTTTCTGTGTGACAGTTATTAGCTTGAACCATTCTACTTCTACATCTGGCTGCAACATGTCCATAATTATGACATATAAAACATTCAACATTATTCATCAAAGGAAAGAATCGATTAACACTTCCATAGTTAGGAGTAAATGATTTTCTTTGAAGAATTTCTTTCCTTGGTTATTGATGGGGTTGACCTCTTATCTCCTTGTTGAGCATTTTAGATTTTGCACTAGAGTTCCTTGCTTCAGTTTGTGATCTAGATTCACCTTTAATAGTTTCATGAAAACCAAGACCAGATTTGATGGCAGGAGACCTTTGACTACTAAGAATATCATCCAAAATATTAGTATTATCTTGTAATCGTAAAAGTTTATCCTTTTCTTCTAATTTACCTTTTAGGATATTTACCTCAACTTGATATTGCTCTTCCTTTTCAAGAAACTGCTTCCTCATGATTTCTTCAGCTTTTCCTCCTTCTTCCACTTATTGCCTTAATTCAAGAACTTCATTTTCTTGTTCCTCAAATTCTTGGAGTAGTTCTTCATTATGCTCATTTGAATTTTTGAGATATTCTTTTAGAGAAATGACCACACCTTCAAGACCTTCACAGTAGTTGGTTCTTTCTATAAGTTCCTTGGCTGTTGTGTCCTTTCCATTCACTTCATTTCTCAATGATGTCACTTCATCTTGTAGCCTTTGACTTTGATCTTCCTTTTCCTTGTTCTGTTTTCTTAATTTGTTTCCTTCCTCTAACTGAGCTTTTAACCTTGTAATCTCTTCTTTGTAGGTACACTCCCTTTTTCCCATTAGATCTTGTTGATCTCTAATTGTGTCTGTGAGCTTTTTAAATTATGCCTCTATTTGATTTCTTTCTCTTTCACCCATAAGAGAAAATTCAGCTGTTTCGTTGTCACTTTCAGTATATTCAAATGAACAAAGAAATGTATCACCAAAGGACAACAAATTCATACCTGATAGTTCTTTTGCTTTCTCATCTTCATTCTGAGGTGATTTTGAATCTGAAGACTTGCTTCCACATAAGGCCAATTGTCTCTCCCACTGTCACAGTTCCTTTGATATGTCTTCTTCTTTCGAGGTACTTTCTTCTTTAGCTTCTTTCCCATTGTTAATATGGATCTCCTTCAAGAAATCAAGCTTCTGCCAAAGGACCTGCTCTGATACCAATTGTTGGAAATAATATTGAGAGGGGTGAATCAGTAGTCAAATCAATAGATTTTTCTTTTCATACTCTGATTTATATACACTACTTCAATGAAGGTAACTCGCGTGTACACGCAACTGTATTTAAGGCAACTAGTGTATATCCAACAAACTTATGATTCAGTTAATTCTTCATATGTTGATCTTTAATCAATGCATTAGTACTTCATTAACCATATAAATAGTAACCATGTACAGTAATAATAGAATAAACCATCACACATAAGAATCACACATGAACACCAAGATTTAAGGTGGAAACCCAATGCGAGACAAAAACCACCTGTTCTTGTCTTCTTTTAATATAAGAAAAACCTGTTTACAATCCTGTACCGGTGTAGACTTATACCAGTATGCAGGAACCCAGTTGCAGAAGGCTACAACCTTCTCTCGTTCTCCAAATTCTACTAGAAGGGAGCTACAAACCCCTAGCTCTTGTAGTAGCCAATCCATTTACTAGTATGTAGGAACCGACCTACAAAAGGCTCCAACCTTGACTCATTTTCTAGCTGCTACTAGAAGGGAGCTCCAACCCCCTGTCTCTTGTAATAGTAGATCCATTTACTAGTACGTAGGTGCTGACCGACAAAAGGCTTCAACCTTCACTCGTTTTCCAGCTGCTATTAGAAGGGAGCTCCAACCCCCTGGCTCTTGTACTAGCCAATCCATTTACTAGTATGTAGGCGTTGACCTACTGTAGGCTACAACCTTCTCTCCTCCTTCAGGGACCATGTTTCATAAATTTTCAGATTAGATACTGCTAGAACACAACACCAGAATCTGAAGGCCACATTTCATCCAATTTTCATACTGGACCCATCAACATCTTTTAAACTTGAACTGCATCAACCAACATTGAGTTAATCTGAACAATTAAATCACTGACACTAGAACACTGTGTTGAACCCATAAACCTGCATCATAATTTAGAACTAGTTGTAACCTCAGAAACCATGCATCAGACTGTATATGCCACTTGGCTGAACCCAAACTACGTGTCTACGCCACTTCCGTTAATCAAACGTGCATATACCTCCAAAGCTACTGCAAACATAAACTTTTGAATCAAGTTTGTACCAACTAGAAATATACTGAACATCTACTGTCAACTTACAGAGCTCTACACAGGCATCAACAGAGATCACTTCTTCTCACTTATACAATCAATCTATCAAATATCAAACTTATTCATTCAGTTTTACATTCAGATCTAAGAAGACTTCATTGACAAACAATAGTAAAACAACAACAATGATCTGATAGATTAGTCATCCTTGAACATCAAGCTTTTCTTTTGCATACGCTACTTGGAAGAGCCGAACCAGTGTGTATATGCACCTTCACCAAAGTGAACTAGCGTACAGATCTACAAATACTCACTTCATAACTTCGCTGCAACTACAGACTTCAAACAAACCCAGATGATGATATTTAAAGAATAAAACAGATGTACATAATCAAATCTAGCCCAGTATTAGATCATTCAATAATAAGTCATTTTAGGTCTCATGATCCTAATCCACTATTGAATTCAAGGTGCACAAAGCATTTCATATCAAATTACAAACATAGCCCCTGCAACATAAATATAATTCAGATAGAAATATTCCTTAGAAACCCATACACTTGCACATAACCCTTCATAAGATATTCAATACTTGCACACCTTGGCCTAATGATCTTCTCCTCCTTATTGATGCAGGGGTAACCTCACTCTACCCTGCAATCACCAGGATCTTCCATAACTATGCATGTAATAATGCATTTCCTCCATTATCCTAATAACTAAATTTGGCAATTTCATCCTTTACAGGATCTTTTAAAGATTATGCGATTAGACATGCATCTCCAGAATTCTCCCAATAGAAATCTCTCAATAAAACCTCATTACCAGTCAATTTTTCACGCTATACTATCATTTGATTAAAAAGATCTTTGCACCATTCAGAAATTTTAAATGAAACTTCAGCTTCTACTCAAGAGTGTTCTGTCGGTAGATAGCACACTATTCCGCGTTCTACGCTGGATGCATCACATTGCCTCCCATTGGCCTTTAGACAAAAAAATAAAAATGCTCGGGCCCTTCTTGAAATTCTGCTGCTTGAAGATGTGATCCCCTCTTAATAACTTGATGGCTGCGCCCTTCATAGCTTTTAACTCTTTTCAGATTGTCGCATATTAGAGACAATTTTATATGGCGGTAGGGAGATGTCTTTAACTCTCGTTTAAAATCTTTCTTTGGACCAGATCTCGGATAAAGAAACAAACTGGTGACTTTATTTAATATTACTCCATGGTTCTCTCCAACAGAACCACACGCTCAAGCTTCTTAGGACCCCAGATCGATACGCACAGCTTCATAAACTCTAAAGGGTTTGTGAATTATATATGAACCTCTGGCCGCGTCCATCCTCATTCCGCTCTTGCCACATATATAATTATACACACAGCTAGATATGTCGACACAGTGCTCTTTCTTTTATGCTTGCAAACTCAGTAATCGGCCAGCAACTGGGTAATAGATACACATGGCAATCCGTCAATAAAAAATAATGTAATACGAATATGCAGCAGCTCCAAAGCTAACCCGATACTATTACTCAGGGGTCTGCCCGCTTCAACTACCTCACAGACAGGTTATTGTGTCACCCTCTTAATCGTAGCTCCCTGGTCCTTGCAAACAACGGTATCCAGGCGCCTAACCGTCCTTACAGTGTTAACTCAATTGCAGTTACCTTGCGCCCATGGTAGCTCTGCTTCCACCCTGTCTGTGTCATACTAATTGCCTGAAACATCAACTATTCTATAGTAGTGAAGTGGAGAACAGGAAGGCGGATCCCGCCTTCCAACACACAGTGAAATTAACTTATTGAATTTACTCCACGTAACGGAGTTTTACTCTGACATATATCCATGAAATCGGAGAGCTGTAGCGTAACAATGAAAAGACAACAATCTAAATTATTCTAACACAACCGTGGATAAAAAAATAATTCAACTCCTTTTAATACACAGTGAATTACTATTGGAGGCATGCATGTAATTTAACCAAATACCACAGAATTTTCCCAAAAGGCGAGAGGAAATTTCATAACAATTATTCTGGCATCACTCCCCTCTCTGATGAGAGCTGTAGCTGCTTCATTAATTTATAATAATAATGGATATGTACATAAAAGATAGATAAGACCTTATCTCCTAGGAAAAGAAAGATTTTTCCTTTTTTACACAATGACTTAAAGCTGGAAGCTTTATTCCCTATTTTTTTATCCTAATTTTAACTAAAAAAAGCATGGAAATTCTATCCCCATTTTATTCCATATTTACAAATGAAGATGTTCTAGATGCTCCCGCATCACTTATATAGCTTTAGTCCTTTCTCAATACCTTGGACCAAAACCACTTAGGATCGGTACCTTAGATGAAATACCTTATGCCAATACCTCAGACCAAATTCCTTGGACCAATGCCTCAGACCAAATACCTTGGGCCAAATACCTCGGACCAATACCTTGGACCAAATCCTTGATTTTCCATCCCATACACACTTTTCCTTCTGTGAAAGTGTGTGTATATGTATACGCTACTTTTGTTCTATTAACTCGCATGTGTACACTGCTTGGACAAAGTGAACCAGTGTATACTTCTTAAACTACTCTCTTTCTTCATTCTGATAAGTAGACCTAAGTTCCATCTTCCTGCTCTTTTGTACCAATGTCATGTTACTTCTGAATAGACCTATTACATTGTAATTTTCCATATTACTTCTGAAATTTCCTTTGAATTGCCATGCATTCTATCAGATTTGATATTTCTCCTGTAGATTCATCTAGTTACGTAGATTCATCTAGTTACCATTTACAAGTGAGTTATTCTACTACAAGTGGGTTGCCATCAAGTACAACACATGTATCATAATGCCAATAGTAATAACATAATAAACCATCACACATAAGCAACACACATGAACACTAATATTTAAGGTGGAGACTCAATGTGTGAGAAAAACTACCTGCTGTTGTCATCTTTGTATTCTTTTCAATATAAATATAATATGTTTACAATCTTGTACTGGTGTAGACTCATACAAGTACGTAGGCACCCACCTATAGAAGGCTACAACCTTCTCCCATTCTACAGCTTCTACTGGAAGGGAGCTACAACCCTCTAACTCTTGTACTAGCTAATATGTGTACTAGTACATAGGTGCTGGCCTACAAAAGGCTACAACCTTTTTTCTTCCTCCAAGGACCATGATTCATAAATTTTCACATTGGATTCTCTTGGTACAAAACAACACAATATGAGGACCTCGTTTCATCAAATTTTCACGTTGGACCCATCAGAAACTTTGAAGCTAAAACTCTATAATAATAACTACATCAACCAACAATCAATCAGTCTGAACAGTCAGATCACTACCACCAAAACATTGTGTTGAACCTAGAAACTTGCATCATCATTCAGAACCAGCTGAAACCTCAAGAATCATACATCAGAATGCATACGCTACTTTAATGAACCCAACCTACATGTATGAGATACTTCCTTTAACCAAACCCGCGTATACCTCCAAAACTATTGAAACATATAACTTTTGAATCAAATATTTACCAACCAGTAATACTTTGAACATCTATTGTCAAATTACAAAGATCTAGACAATTAGTAGCAAAGATCACCCTTCTCACTTAATCAATCAATCAATCAAACTCAATATCCTTATGTATACAGTTCTACTTTCATATTTAAGAAGACATAACTGACAGACAATAGTAAACCAGTAGCACTAATCAGATAGATCAATCATTTCTAAATAACATGCTTTTCTTTTTTATATGCTACTTAGAAGCTTCGAACTAGCATTTATATTCACCTTCACCAAGGCGAACTCGCGTATGTATATGCAAATACTAACTTAAACCTTCATTGTTATTCCAGATTTTAGACATACCCAGATCATGACATTTAAAGAATAAAACATGTATAAGAAATCAGATCTAGCCCAACAAATATCATATAATTCAATGATAAGTCATTTCATCTCTCATGATCCTAATCCAACATTGAATTCAAGGTGCCCACAATATTTCAAATTATATCATAATCATAGCCCCTGCAACATAAAATATACTTAAGATAGAAGTATTACTGAGAAACCCTTTCACTTGCACCCTTGGCCCTTTGATTTGCTCCTCCTTATATAGTTTTTTTCCTTTCTCAATACCTCAGACCAAAACAACACTTACAACATGTGGTATTCTTGTACAGGATCAAATAACCGTTACTCCACTCAATATTGTGGGCTAATACCATGGTATTGACCCTTGGTATTCATTAATCTTAAATTTACTTGATTTTCAAACCCATACACACTTTTCCTCTTGTGAGAGTGTGTGCATACATTTATGCCCTTTTTGTTTAGTTAACCTACGTGTATATGCTGCTTTGACAAGGTGAACCTGCAATACAACTTAAACTACCTTAGAATAACCTTTTTGTTCAACTTCTTGATTCTGATCAGCAGACCTTTATTCCAACTTCTTGTTCTTCTGTACCAATGCCTTGTTACCTCTGAATTGACTTGTTACAATGTGAGTTTCCGTTTATCAAATCTTAATTGATTGGCGAGTGAGTTGCCATCATGGACAACACTTGTATCATAATGCCAACAATCTCCACCTTTGGACTTGATGGCATCCATATTGGTGTTGATTACTTCAAGATATTGAACCTATTAGAGATATCAAGCAACACCAAAATAATTGCAAGTTTTTGAACCTGTTAGAGGTATCAAGAAACACCAAAAATACTCTCCCCCATTGACATCAAGGGTAAAGAGCAGACCAAGATATTCTCCACCTTTGAGATACACTAAGTTTCTCATGCTCCCCCTGAGTATATGCAGAGCCTGTAGAGATAATTTTTTAAAAGAATAACATGAATCTATAACTCAACTATGTGAGTATGACCTTCCTATCACCAATGGCTCATACATACATCAATCACCCAACCAAGTGTGGATATACCAATTATTTATACATGACTAAAATATAGCAATTATTAAATCATCCTTCCCATGCATGGTGGGGATACAAATTACATCATATGTCTAATAGGACTCATTCAAAAATAGACTATGATAGAAGGAGACATATTACACCCTAGATATTTACATGACCTCAGTAACAATGGATATGAATATTCGAAACCATAGCTGAAATCAGCAACCATAATTCCGACAATGCAAAATGTTTGTGAAGGCTAATGCTCCCCTTGAACTTGTGCTACCTATGCATTGTCAAAATTCATCAAGGCATCTTCATCAGTGAGATAAAAATTAATGAACAAAGCATATAAGCAGACTATAATCATTAATATCAGAATGAGCACTCATGTCAGAGTCTGACCCGCTATTTTTCTATCAAAAAAAATATATGCTCATGTAGCCACCGAAACTCGCGTATATATGTGACTATCCTTCATGAAACTTGCATATAGGAACCTTCCTCTAAAAAGTGATTTAACAATAGGATGATGCAGAAACTACCCCTAGCTTTTGTCTGAGATATTCAAATGTTTCTCTCATAAGCGGGTTGGTAAATATATCAGCAACATGTTCTTTGGAGGGATCATACTCCAATTTAACCTTTTGTTCAAGCACTTGTTCTTGTAGAAAATGGTACTTAATGGGTATGTGCTTGGTCTTGGAGTGAATGAAAGGATTTTTCGAAATACTGATGGCACTTGTATTATCACATAAAATGGAGATGGGTGGAGAGCATGTGATTTGAATTCCTTGCAATATTTGCATAATTTAGAGTAGATTTGTGCAACAAGATGCAATAGACACATATTCTGCTTCAGCTATAGATAAGGAAATCGAACTTTTTTTCTTGCTGAACCAAGATAGTAACCATGATCCCATACAGAATGCACCTCCACTAGTGATTTTTTGATCATCAACATTTCATGCCCAATCTACATCTGTATATGCATGAAGGGTAATATTTGTATCTTTAGGATACCATAGACAAAATTCTTGAGTTCCTTGAAGATATTTGAATATTCTTTTTACAACCTGAAGATGTGATTCCTTTGGATTTGCTTGGAACCTTCCAACAATTCCTACTGCATGCACGATATTAGGTTTGGTACCTGTTAGATAGAGTAGATTTCCAATCATAGATATTTCAACCATTGTTGATTCACTATAGGTGATTCATTGTTAGAAATGAGACTGCATCATGTTACGATTGGAGTACATATTGGTTTAGAATCTTCCATTCCGTACTTCTTCAGAACCTGCTTGAGATATTTAGTTTGTGAAAGAAAGATACCATCTTCTGTTTGTTGTACTTGTAGAACAAGAACATAAGTAAGTTCACCAAGTAAGGACATTTCGAATTCTTGTTGCATAACCGAAGAAAATTTCTGACTCATAGATTCTTAATTTCTACCAAATATGATATCATCAACATAAACAACAATAATTAGTAGTTTATCATTCTCAATATTGGTGTATCAGTTGTCTGCAGATCCTTGCGTGAACCCTTGTTGTTGTAAATATTTGTCAATGCAATAATACCAAGCCCTTGGAGGTTGTTTCAGTCCATAAAGAGCCTTTTTTAGCTTGCATACAAGCTTTGCATGATTTCCTAGAATGAATCCTTTTGGTTGTTCAATATAAAATTCTTCTTCTAACACTCCATTAACAAATGCAGATTTTACATCCATTTGATACACTATGAATTTATGAAAACTTGAAAGAGAAAGAAACATTCTTATGGCTTCAAGTCTGGCAATAGGTGAAAATGTTTCTTCAAAGCCTATACCTTCTTGTTGAGCATACCCTTTACAGACAAGTCTTGCTCTGTTTCTAATAACCTCTCCATTTTCATTCAATTTACTCTTGAATATCCATTTTGTTCCTATAACATTTTTATGAAGAGATCTAGGAACTAGTTCCCAAGTATCATTCTTTTCAATTTGGTTAAGTTATTCAGTCATTGCGTTAACCCAATATTCATCTTTTCTAGCTTCATTAACATTTTGTGGTTCTATGGAGGATAGTAATGCTAGATAACTGGAAGTTTCTACAAGAGTTCTTCTTGTTTGTACTCGAGACCCTTTTTCTCTTAGAAATTGAGATTTCGGATGATTCTTTTGAGCATACCTGGATGGAGTCTTTTCCCTATCAGTTGTAACTTCTTCTGATGCTTCATTGGTTTCTTCCTCTATATCATTTTGATTTGATACGGGGAAGCATTCACCATCTTCCTCATTGTTATCATCCTTTGTTGACTTTATATGTTCTGGATTTCTGCATGCTTCATCAATTACTACATAAATGAATTCAAAAGTTTTCCAGAGTCTCTTGTTATAACATTTGTATCATTTACTTCTAGATGAATAACCAAGAAGAATTCCTTCATCTGCTCTGGGTTCAAACTTATAAAAATTTTTCATTAGTCTTTTTTATGAAACATTTTCTTCAATCTAAAGTGTTTTATAGTAGAAGCCTTATCATACCAAAGTTCATATGGAGTTTGATCACTATTTACCCGAACATTAGCTTTGTTGAGAATCGTCATGGCAGTAAATGCAGCTTACCCCAGAAGGTGGCAAGAGTTCAAGATTCATCAAGCATAGCTCGAGCCATTTGTTATTGTTCTTTTCATTCTTTCCACTACGCCATTTTGTTGAGAAGTTTTGGCAATGAAGAGCTACATTTTTATTCCATGTTTTTCACAAAAATAAAAAAATTCATCTGATATGACTTCTCCCCCTCAATCAAATCTGAGACATTTGATTTTTCAATCTGATTCTTTTTCAACTAAAGCTTTGGAGGCTTTAACATTTTCAAAAGCTTCATCTTTATGCTTTAATAGACCTATCCAACACATTCTAGAAAAATCATCAATGAATCAAATAAAGTATTCCTCTCCACGAGGTGAATTTTCCTTGTTTGTCCACATAAATCAATGTGGATGAGTTCAAGAGGCTTACTTGTTAATCCTTCTTTTTCATTGAAATGAGATCTGTTTTTCTTACAGATGGTATTTTTTAGGATGGTGATATCTACAAGATCATGGACCGCCTTAAGCCTGCATGCTTTTCTTATTTGAGAAAATCTTTGATGCCCCAATCTTCTGTGCCATAACAAATTTTGATTTGTTTTTCTTAGATATCATTTTTTTTTTCCTCCTTTCAGTATGTAGAGATTGCTTGGAGTTCTTGTACCTTTGATTACAGTCTTTCCTGTATCAAGCTCACAAACCACACATTCATTTGATCAAAACACAACTTCATTTCCTTGATCACACATTTGACTGACACTCAACAAGTTACGTTTTAAACCATCAACATACACGACATTTACAACTTTAACCTTTTCTTTCAAATAAACAAAACCTTTCCCTTTCAATGATAGCAGGTGTGTCATTTCCAAAGGAGACATTCTTTTCCTTTTCCAAAAAATTATATGAATGAAATTTCTCTTTATCACCTATCATGTGTTTAGAGCATCCGATGTCAATGTACCACTGATTTTCTTGTCCTTCTACAAATAGAGCTATGCCACATCTTTTTTATTGAAATTACTTCTTTCTCCATACCTTGGAATTTGATGATGTTTTCTCCTTTTGAAGTGTTGGATAGAATTTTCTCCTTCATTCAGATTCTTCATGGCCAAAGTTATTACAAAACAAACATTCAATTTCATCTTCAAGAGGAGAAAGGTTATTATAAGAACTTTTCTTGATTCCTGTTACTCTCCTTTGATTTCATGCTTCTCTAGTCATGATAATTTTGTAAGGAACACATTGAGCAGCCTTATGCCCAAAGTTATGTCATGAAATTCATTGTCCATTAAAGAAGTTTTGTGATCATAGAATCTTTTGGTATTGTTTACCTTTTGGTTGATGCTTTTATTGATGTTCTTCCTTGAAGTAAATTGAGCATGATTTACCTAATGAGTTCTTTTAGGATTTTACTGACGATTAACATACTATTCACTGGTCTTTGTTGCATCAAGATAGCTTTTGGTGGAGGCTGACAACTTTTGTGATTGGGATGATTCTTTAGTATGTCCAAGACCGATCTTTATAAGAGGAGAACACTAAACCTTGATGATTTCATTTAAAGTTTTTGATCCTTTAGCAAATATAATATTAAGAGATTTTGTCTTCTCAAGTTCTTTTCTTAGACCCACAACTTCACATTCTATAGTTTTTCATTGTGCTTTTCTCTTTCAGTGAGTTGATGTGTCAACATGTCTATGATCATATTCTTTTCTTCCAAACATATTTTGAGTTTAGTGATTTCTTCAAGAAAGTCTTCCTCTTCTAAGGCATCCAAAAAATCATCATTGTCATAAGCCATAAAAAGTTTATAATATTGTTCAGTTTCATCTTCATCACTATTAGATAATTCATCACTATCTTCATTAGGATAGTAACTTCTTCTATTAACAACCTATTTTCTATTGCCTTTTATAGATTCCTTTCCTTTTTCATGATTATCTTTATGAGGACATTTTGCAGCATAATGGCCAACTCTACCATAAGCAAAGCATTTGAATGGTATCTTACCTCTGAATCTTTCAGAAAAGGAAGATGAGGTAAACTATGTCAAGAAGCTTCAATGTGCTCTTCCTTTTCTTTTCCCTTTGTTGAAGCTTTGAAAGCGGCTTCTCTCATATATGATGGATCTCCTTTCCACATTTCAAAGGCAGTTAGAATTCTACGAAGTTGAATAACAATCATAGATTTAATATCCTTCTTTTCTTCTATGGAAGAAACTTTTGACTCAAACGAGGAAGACAAAGATCTCAAAATTTTCTCTACTAAAGTAGTCTCCTTTATCTCTTCACCTAGATTGTTCATACAATTAAGAATCTCATCTACACATAAAAAGTAACTAGAAATACTTTCATCACTATGCATCTTAAGAGCTTCATACTGAATTCTGAGAGTTTTGAGCTTAACACTTTTTACCTAGGAGTCTCCTTTGTAGCTTTGAATGATTTTGTCCCATATCTCTTTGGTTGTCTTGAGCTGCATGAGTTTGATGAATTCTGATTCTGACAGACTTCCCAATAAAGTATTGAATTCTTTGGCATTGGTTTCGTACAACTTCTTACCTGTTGTATCTGTAGGTACTGCTGCTAGAAATTGGTATCCTCCTTCCACAATTTCCCAAACATCGGCTCCAAGCCATTGAAGATAGCTCTAATTCTTATTTTCCAATATACCAAGTTGTTTCCATTGAATATTGGTGGTATGATAGAACCCATGCCTTCGTGATTGTTCATATTGAAAGATCTCCCTTCAAGCGATCAATCTTCTTTTGAAGGGCATGCTCTGATACCAATTGTTGGAAATAATACTAAGAGTGGGGTGAATCAGTATTTACAATTCAATAATTTTTCATTTCACAATCCGATTTATATATGCTACTTCAATGAAGTGAAATTACATGTGCATGTAACTGTGATTAAAGAAACTAGCGTATACCCAGGGAACTTATGATCTAGTTAATTGATCATGTGTTTATCTTTAATCCATGTATCGATACTTTATTATACACTAACTATGTGCAATAATAACATAATAAACCATCACACACAAGAAACACACATGAACACCAAGATTTAAGGTGGAAACCCAATGTGAGAGAAAAAACTACCTGCTGATGTCGTCTCTATATTCTTTTTAATATAAAGAAAATCTGTGTATAATCTTGTACTGGTGCAGACTCATACCAGTATGCATGCACCCACCTTCAGAAGGCTGGAAACTTCTCTCATTCTCCATCTTCTACTGGAAGGGAGTTACAACCCTCTAGCTCTTGTACTAGCCAATATGTTTACTAGTACATAGGTGTCGGCCTACAGAAGACTACAACCTTCTCTCTTCCTCCAGGTACCACATTTCATAAATTTTCACATTGGATGCTCCTCGTACACAACAAAACAATATGAAGGTCGCATTTCATCAAATTTTCACGCTGGACCCATCAGAAATTTTGAAGCTCGAACTCTATAATAATAACTGCATCAACCAACAATCAGTTAATCTGAACAGTCAGATCGTTGTCACAAAAACACTGTGCTAAACCCGAAAACCTGTATCATCATTCAGAACTAGCTGCAACCTCAAGAGTCATACATCAGAATGCATACAATACTTTAATGAACCCAACCTGCGTGTATACGCTACTTCATTTAAAAAAACCTACGTATAACTCCAAAACTACTGAAACATAAAGCTTTTGAATCAAATCTGTACCAACCAGTAATATTCTGAACATCTACTCTCAAATTACAAAGATCTAGACACTAAGCAAAAAATATTACCCTTCTCACTTAATCAATCAATCAATCAGACCCAATCTCGTTATGCATTCAGTTTTACGTTCAGAACTAAGAAGACATCACTAACAGACAACAGTAAACTAGCAACACTGATCAAATAGATCAATCATTTCTAAATAACACACTTTTCTTTTGTATACTCTACTTGGAAGCTTCAAACCAACGTGTATATGCGTCTTCACTAAAGAGAACCAGCGTATATATATGAAAATACTAACTTACAACTTCACTGCTATTCCAGATTTCAGACATACCCAGATCATGACATTTAAAGAATAAAACATGTGTAAGCAATCAGATCTAGACCAACCAATATTAGATCACTAAATGATAATTCATTTCAAGTCTCATGATCCTGATCCAACATTGAATTGAAGGTGCACACACTATTTTATATTATCTCAGAATCATAGCCACTACAACATAAAATATACTTCAGATAGAATTATTCCTGAGAAACACTTTCACTTGCACCCATGGTCCTTTGATATTATCCTCCTTATATATTTTTTGGCCTTTCTCAATACCTCGAACCAAAACAACACTTAGAACTTGTGGTATTCTTGGACGGGATCCAATAATTGTTACTTCGCTTAATATTGTGGGCAAATACCATGGTATTGACCCTTGGTATTCTTTAATCTTAAATTTCCTTGATTTTCAAACCCATACACGCTTTTCCTCTTGTGAAAATGTGTGCATACATATACGCCCTTTTTGTTCTATTAACCCACAAGTATACACTGCTTTGATAAGGTGAACCTGTGTATACAACTTAAACTACTTTACAACATCCTTTTCCTTCAACTTTTTGATTCTGATCAGCAGACCTTTATTCCAACTTCGTCTTCTTTTGTACCAATGCCCTGTTACCTCTGAATTGACTTGTTAGAATGTGAGTTTCCCTTTATCAAATTTGAAATTACTGGTGAGTAAGTTGCCATCAAGGACACCACTTGTATCATAATGCCAACAATTATTGCAAAGCATTCATTTATTAATATCAATTTTGTTAAATTTAGGTTTCATATATCAATATAAAAATAGTTTATTACATTTTTAGAAAGTTTCTGAAAATCTCGAAGGATCAATGAGATGATATTTGAAGCATGCCAGTAGCAATGTCCAAAAAAATGTACTAGGAGATGGTAAAGAATGGACATAATTACATCATAGGAGGAGTCATATCAACAAGAATGTGCTTTAAAATGTATGTAATCGTTGAATTTCTTTATTAGGTACATATAAAAAAGAAATTTAGCATTAAATACTATTTTTCGATTATTTTCTTACAAAAATGAAAACAAAATGGAAGCCATTCAACACATAAAACAGAAAACAAGTAAGAAAAGGGTTGATATCAGAGTTTGTGAGTAATTCTTAATATTTCCTTCTAACAAATTAAGATTTCTCTTTTGTATATTTTAATTTGTTTTACAAAAACATCATTGGATGTCTTGAAATAGGTTCTAACATACAAATAAGAGCCATCGGAGGAATATTTTGACATTGGGTTAAATATGCGTTGTCAGTGTATATGTAACACCCTTATGAAATTTCTTTTTGAACATTTACTATTTTTTAAAATTGAATTTTTATTAGACTGAATGGTTATGGAAGCCATGATGAGACTTATGTGATGACGTAAGTATTATTTTATTATTGATTGAGTTAATAAATAAATTTATTAGAAATTTTCATGAGAGAGCACTAGAGTTTAGAAGACTCCTTGCCAGATTAGAAAAAATCATTGTTGGTCAATTCCACATGATGGACCTTCACAAAAAGTCTCCTAAAAATTCCTATGAGAAAATAATTGAAAGAAGTTAAATTAACGTAATGGGCGAGAAAGATTATGCTAATCACTTAGTCGGAGATAAATAGTAAGTGTGGTGGAATAAATCATTGTGGGAAAGAAAGACTTACTTTAAGGAAAAAAGGAAATAATATTTTTTGAAAAAACTCAAACAAAAAGGCCAATGAAAAAAATGGAAAACCTTAAAGTAGGACACTACTAAACATTTACTGGGAATAAATCTATAAAATGAACCACCTATTAATCACAAAGGTTATTTATTATGGAGGGAAAGGAGATATTAGCATGAGGGGATCTAGAAAAGTAATTTCATGGTTGGGTGGAACATGCTCAGTTCCTGAATATTCTGGAGGGAATCTATTATGGTTAGGAACAAATTTTGTTCTGTTTGATGTGTTTCTATCGGATTTGAATTATTAAATATTGTAGATTGGAAGATGATGCATGAAATCGATGTATATTTATATTGCTAAGGTTATCTCTAATTGATAGGAGATGTGACTGTTGAATGGTAATATATTAGATATTATATTCTTATTACCTTTTGCGTCTAGGTATAAGGTATAACTTTGAGAATAATATGCATGCATATACAAGTTATATTCTTGAGAAGTAACTTAAGATGGATAGAAAATGGAAAGCATTATTAGAAATAATTTATGAAGAGATGCTCGTAGTACAAAGGAATGCTTTGTATTAATCTAAGTGAATGCATGGAATGGATAGGAGAAATTTCAAAATAGATAAAAAGAAAAATTCCATAACCTTAGTTAATAAAAATAAACTAAACAAGAAGTGGTATATCTGTGTTGTTCTTGAAAACTTAAGAACTATCTATTCTATTTGTGAGTCTAGCATGTACAATAAATAATTGTGTGTATTTTGTCAAGAAGAATGTATAGAAAAGAGTGATATACTTCATGGGTAATAACCTTATGGGTTCATTACTTAAAACTTGTAAACCATCTGAGTATTGAATTTCTATGTGGGTAAGGAAACAAGGAATACCAATTGTATTCCATCAAACTAAGTTAATATTTATCGCAAGTATGAGTCATATAATTATATCCTTGTAATGTTAAACTGGAATTATATAGCTTAGTCTCTAATAACTTCATGATTGAATGCGTAATTAGACGCGCGTCTAGAAGATATATGAAATTCAATTTTGGAAAGAAAGGAAGGAAACTAACAGTGTACAAAAAGGATTATGCTAGAACTTATATAGTAGTATAACCATTATAGTAAAAAATTATAACTATACAAGGATACAACTACCGATTAACCATATAAAGTATAAAGTTGCCCGACATGGATAAGGTTAAATGAATACAATATTGGGCTGACGAAAACCCTTAAAAAGGTTGAGCTAAATATCCCTAATTAGTCTCGACGACCTATATATAATAAGTTACATAATAACTATATGTACACACCAGTATGAAAACTAAACAAGATATTACATTCACGAAATAATTTTGAAATCATATGGAACTCCTTAATAAGTCTCACAATATAGCATGTAACCGAAAAAAAAATGGGAAGACAAAAGTCAAATTAATGTTTCTATTTGAATTGTGAAATAAACTTACAATATTAAATTTTAAATTTGATAGCCTACCTTTATGAAGAATCCATATGAAGAAAAAATAAATAAATACATATGATAGTAAGGAAAAACACATATATCCAAGGTTGAAAATCGGCATAATATATATCTTAACAATAAATAAATAATAAAAAAACATGATTATATTCATATATCCATGCCGAGAACATGGGATAAATTTTAACCAATTCCTTTTGGTATCATAAAGTAGTTGCGGCCTTGAAAAGTTGCATAAAAACTCTAGTCTATATTACAATGAAGCTATCGAGAGGAAAATAAATCTTGGTTAGGGTTTAGACATTCATCTCCTCAAAGCAAGAGAACCCTAGTTTAAGGTTAAGGAGATGATTCTAGTAGAAATCCAACCTAGTAACATCATGGCACCCCATGTTAGAACCTTGGACAAAACAATAAGGAAAATATTTAATAAAAAATTTAATGAATTCCAAAACCATACCAACATTTACACATAATCAAATGAAAATTAGACACCCAATGTGAAAACCATTCGTGATAAAAATGAAATAAAGAATTGAAAAGAAAATTATGGTATTTGGAGAAATAATGACATTACTTGTAAAGGGTGAAGTGGTCTATCAAGCTAAGCCTGGGTAGAGTCGAAAATCTTGCAGTGAATAATAGAACTATTTAACACCAATAGGAAAAGAAAAAGCAGAATCTTAAGTCATGAAAAGAAAAATTCTCCATGGGAAAGGAAACTATAGCCATGCCTTTGAATTTATGTATAGTAACTAGTTATCTATGAAATAAACCAAAGGAAATAGAGGAATAGTAAAACCATATATCCATAGTTTCTCACTCTACTTGGTATACAAAAAGGAAGTGACAAAAACTAATTAAAAATATCAGCTATATTTTTAATATTCTAAGGTGAGATCATCATATCCATTCTAACCCTAGGAATTAAAAGGATTGTAAAAGAAACCAAAATATTATGTAAAAATATATGCATAAAAACCTTGGACACTTATGCATAGATATAATCATTCTTTGAGACACAAAAGTTTGACCACTCGCCTTGGGAACCTCATAGGAGGCACAGATCATAAGAGAGGTTCAAACCCTTAACTCACAAAAAGGTCTAGCTTAAATCCTTCATAGAAATGCCAAGGCACCCTCACCCTGCAATAAAAAATAATAAAATTATATGTAGCAATGGAAGTGAAAGGGGGAGAACAAATTAGGGAAATAAATACAAGAAAAATTGTCATATACCTGAACAATGAGATGAATGATCTCTCCAAGATATATAAGACTCATGGGTACTAGAACCAGAAGGTTAACCAAAGATGAAGGGCCAAAATATTTGAGGAAAGGCCTCAAAGAAAACCTATGACATCAAAACCCTTGGAGAGACACTCCTCTACAATTGTGTAACCAAATGAAGCTCAAACCAATTTTGTCACGAGGGAAATATGACCTAGGGTTACTATCTAACAACCACAACCATTGATGATCAAGGAATGAATCTCCATCATTCAAACAAATAAATACATTAGTCATGTGATTAGCATGTGAATAAGGCCATGTGGACAATGATCCATAGGCTAGGTGGGTCATGCGTGGCATATTAAACATAAAGGGAAATGAAATTAGTCATCCATGGGATTCAAGTATTACAAAATGCCACATTCTAAAGCCCCAAAGGAAATCACATTAAACAAATATAAATGTGCTTGGAACTAGAATATAATAAA
This sequence comes from Pinus taeda, assembly GCA_000404065.3. Taxonomy (NCBI): domain Eukaryota; kingdom Viridiplantae; phylum Streptophyta; class Pinopsida; order Pinales; family Pinaceae; genus Pinus; species Pinus taeda. Next base: position 185,966 of record APFE031471390.1, read on the forward strand.
TGAATTACATGTGGTTAATGATTTTTTTTGCTAACGCAAGAGTCGAACCTTCTATTGACTTGTGAAAGAGAATAAGTTACATAATTTACAACAGGCGATAAGATGACACTGTACCTCCAACAAAGGGAAGGAATAAATCAAACCTTAGTGCCCTTACAAAAAAAATTCCATGAACATATAAATGGTGGACTCAAGGAAGGGAAAAGAGAATAAATCCAAAAGAAAACAAGTCCGAAGAGGTTAACTCGGATCCAATGACAAGCCCTATGAACCTAGTCTGTGGATCTACCAATTCCTGAACCAACGGTAGAAGACTGTATCTCTACTCGAAACAAAACTAGCCAAAAGGAGAACTTAAGAGACAAATAAAACCGAAATCCAAAAGAACTTGGATCCTCCAACTTTTCTTTGGACGCACAAAATTGCTCAACTTTCAGAAGCTGTTGATCTGCTCCCTCCTGATCTGATGATCAAAATCCATATCGTGCGAAGCAGTAGCCTGAGGAACACTTGCCCGATGAGGGCAGTATTCACTCTCCTCCCCACGCCACATGTAGACGATCGAGTGGCATCACGCGAACCCGATAAGGTTGGTAAACTGGAAGCATATTTGATGCCCAAACCCACTAACATGCTCAACAGTCTGTAGTCGTCGATATGCTCCTGCCTGATCAAACGGTCAATATTCATATCGCGTGGAGCAAAAGCCCAAGGAATACGTGTGTGATGAGGGCAATATTCTCTCTCCTCCCCCAGTCAGGTGTAGACAACTGAGTAGCATCGTGTGGATTCCATAACAATTTTGGATTCGAGGGTGCCCAAAAAGGGTGGCTTAGTGAAAGCTATTTTGACTCCAGCTGCCGTTTTCCCAGACCCACTAACTCCCTCAACTACCTATAGCCATCGATTTGCTTCCTTATGATCAAACAACCCATGGCCATATCGCGTGGATTTGTGGCCCGAGGAATACCCGCTCTATGAGGGTAGTATTCCTTCTCCTCATAAAGCCACTTATGGACAATTGTGTTGCATTGCAAGCAATCCATGAATACCCCTATCGAAATTGAGGGCACCTGATAAAGATGGTAAACCAGGCGCTGTTTTGCCTCCCAATGTCTTCCTTCTGAATTCAGAATCCAGCTCAATAGCCTATCGCTGCCAGTATTTTTCCTCATTGGCAAACTGCCAATGGCATCAGGAATTTCACTGGCCAAGCTTCCAGTAGCTCCAGTGTCAATAGAAACTACATTGATCTCTTGCGAGACCCTTAAGTTCCCTTACTCTGTGTATCCTTCTAATATACTCCTAATATTCATTGACAAACGTTGATATTCCGTGGCCCTGTCTATTAAGGTATTGTTCCCTGTCTATGAGGGCCCGGGAAGAACAACCTTCTCACAATTGGCTGTTTGTTACCTCCTACCACCTACAACACATGTTAGTTCGTGTGCATTTAACCCCTTCATTGGCTAGCCAATCTGCAACCCTGTTGGCTTCCCTGCGTACATGCAAAAACCTAAGAGTTTTTAGAATTCTTAGGTGTGATTGACTTCTGTTATAGACATGTGGAAGCCTCTAGTGGCTTGATATTTTCTCTGGTGCTGATCCTGAGCCTATCCAATTGACCGAATTGATGACTAATTCTGAGTCAGCCTCGATGATAACATTATGCGTGTCGTGCTCTATCAGTATTTCCAAGCATTGCTCCATAGCCATGAGTTCAGCCATATTGTTGGAAGCTTTTTCGAGATGACTGTGAAAGATTACTTTTATGTTGCCCTCCTCATCTCTCATGACTCCACCATAACCGAAATCTCCAGGATTACCTTTAGAGGCTCCATCTATGTTGAATTTTGAAAAGTCCTATGAATGGGGTTGCCGGAAAGCCTTTCCCTCTGAAGTATGCTTTATGGTAAGATGTGGACTTTGAGGGATATGAGTCTATAACTCCAACCTTTCCAGAATGCACACCTCTTTGTATCCTGTATGCTTTCCTGTGGAAAAAACCCCAAGGGTGTTGACAGTCTCCTTTAGTTGTTTAAGGATTATCGTTATGATGCTACTCACTGGTCCATTTTTGTCTCTGAAAATCCTGTTTTTGTGCTCTTTCCATACATTCCAGATCAATAACCCTAGAGTCAAAGCCTAGGCTGTGTTTATTGTCTCATTGTCGACAAATATCTTCTCCAATTTTTCAGTGTAACAATGATATTATTTTCATTCTTGTCTGTCTGCTTGAAGACATTTTCAACCCATTTCCATAGTGTTAAGGTGAAGGAACAAATATTGAGAAGATGATTTGTGGTTTCTTCATACTCGTTGCATAGGTAACGTCTTGAGGGGCCAGAAAAACCTCTCTATGAGATTATCCCACGTTAGAATCTTGTCTTGTTGAACCAACCAACTGAACAATTTAATCTTCATCCAATGTGGGTTATTCCAAAGGTCTTTCCATGTCTTATCAATGTTTGGAAAGTTAATACCTGTAACTATTCTTTTTGCTTCTTTGAGGTTGAAGTCACCCTCAATATTTCTTCCCCATCTTGATTGGTCATCTGAGGTTGAGGTCAAGATTTTCCTTTTTTCGAGAATAGCTTCCAGGGCTTTAGCTTGAGTTTGCAGCGTTGTCAGCTCATAGAAATCTGGAAGTTTCCAAATTGTCGATTTTCCATTGTTCCTTGTTTGATCCCAACAGTCACTTACCCTATTTAATCCTTTGTTAATGGTATCAGTTTGGATGTTTTCTAATTTCTCGCTATTGAGGTTATTTTCCTGCTGCCAATTGTCCTCCCAGAACCAGGCTAGATTTCCACTTCCGATCGCCCAAAAACTATGATTTTGTACTAAGGCTCTGTTCTCCCAGGCCCTGTTCCAAATTTGGGATCCTTTTACTTTTCCTATCATTCTTATGAGGTTCGTTTCTTGCCTGTTCATTGCATACTTTTGTTTCCAAAGTTTCACCCAGGGGTTTCACATTTCCTTTAGCCATCTCTACCACACTTTTGCTCCCAAAACTTTGTTTAGAATGCCTGGTTCATGTAGACCCAAACCACCATGGGATTTGGGTTTGCATATCCTGTCCTAAGCTGTTAGGGTCCCACCCTAACCCCCTTATTCATGTCATGGGATCACGTCATAGTCAAGAGTCAATAAAGCCCATATTAATATTTGTAAGTGGTTAACCCGCAATTAATGAAGGGACCATAGATTATGGGCGGTAGTAGTAAATAAAGGGTCCATGGGCGGTAGTATTAGATAGATGGTATTAATAAAACCCACGGTATTGACCCGTGGTATTGCATGTATGAGTCATATATAAAGGATAGAGACTCCCTGCGAGAAGTATCGTGTCTTGTTTTGTAATCGAGCTCTGCTCTATTGGAGGTTGCCCCCTCGAAGAGGCCTGTGAACATTTCTCTCTGAGTAATAAAATCATTGCTATTCTGTGTTCTGGGTATATTTTCTTCGCATATTCTGTGTTCTGGGTATTTTTTCTCGCATATTCTCTGTTCGGTATTACTTTGCAGGTTAAGAAGCATAACAAGTGGTATCGGAGCACTTTCCAAGGCTCGGTGGGATCTCCAAATTTTAGCGATTTTTTTTTTTGCTAGAGACGTGTTCTGGCATCTTTAAACCACGGGATCTGTCGTTGAGCGCATAAACCTGTGGATTTGGGGAGGCATGCACGCAGGAAATACAAGAGGTGGTCACGTTTGTTGGACTCCCTTGTAACCCCTGTGGGTACCCCTTCGAGTAGTAGCGCATTAGACAGAAC
>APFE031471392.1:2205-37512 GCA_000404065.3 Pinus taeda
ATATTATTAATAAAATAAATAAATATAAATAAGATAATAATTATTTTAGGTTCTAGAGTTAAATCTGACCTTTGTAATGAAATACTGGGTATATAACAATAAGATTTACCATTATATTATTAAATAAATAATATTTATTAATATTATATAATGATAAATAAATATTAAATACATTGGTAATAATAATATTAACATTAACAAATAATATAATGCAAATAACTATCTTAATCAAGTAGGTAAATTTAAGAAATAAAATAGAATTATTAAATACAATTTAGGTCCCTCACTGTGGAACCTAGTCTACCTGGCTGTCTAGACGGTCTTGCTGTTAACTAAGTTCTCTCAGTCAAATTTAGCTATTGGAATAGCCTCTTGTCCCTATTTAACTCATTGATCAAATTAGATTTTCAACTTGTACTAATGATGAACCACACTGGCTGATTCGAAAAGCGTCAACAAATAATTTGTTATGTAATTTTGCCAAAATTATTATCACAAACAAAACTTTATCTAATTTAAATTTAAATTAACCAAAAAAATTATCATAAAAAATCGCATTTCCTCCCTATATTAAATTACCCCTTCTCGAAACATTAACGGTTGGGTATTTGATGTAATCTGACCTCATGGGAATAAGTGCTTTTTTAAATGAAATATAAACATGAATTTCGTTATCACTCGCGGTAGGCGTGAAAATAGAAAAAAGGCTCGGTAATTTTTAATAAGTTTGTAATATTTCAATTGGAATAAGTTTGTAATTCAATTGTAGTATTTTGTAGATGGGGTGTGCTCATATATAATCATGCTTCATATTTTCCATTTCCTCAATTTCCTAAAGGGATTTTTCATTTATCTACATTTAAGAGCACCAGAAAATGACTTTCGAATTTTTATATAAAAATTATGTTAAATTTCATATCTAAGCCAAAAAAGTGAGTTGTATATACTCTCAAGACATCTTTAAAAATTTTCATGTTTTATATTTGATATTTTTTTGTTTATAAACAATGAATGGATGTGTAATAATAATTTTTGTGTAGTATATGTAGGACCTATAAAGTATTCAAACGGGGTATTTCTTTTTAATCATATCAAATATGTAAATCCAGATATAATAATAACTTACGACTTAGGAAGGGTTGAAAAATCCAAAGGCACACTCATAAGGGGGGTCTCACTCAAGAGCATCTACCCTTTTAGCCTTACCACAATGTGCCAATTTTCTCATCAAGAATTTCAACCTAGGTGGGGAGAGTGCAAAACTTACTTCCCAACCATTCTAGTTATTACTACTCGACTATGTAACATGTTACTAGTAATATGCATTATAAGCATGGACATGTACGTAGCCTTGGAGAGGTAAGGTTGTCCTAATTTAAGTGAATTGAGGCCAAATCACATCCAATTTTTTTTTTTTGTGGGGTAAAAATATCATTTCATTAATCAAAGAAAGTTACATATAGCTTTAATTTCCAAAAGAGGACTAAAATATAGGAAATACTTGAAACTATTAAGTTTCTTGCTAAGAAAAAACAATTAGAAAACCACTATGATAATCATAGCATCGCAGAAAACTCATTAAGGATTCAATATTTAAAGGGATGAAATGCCTTTGACATTTGCATGACTTTCCCCGAGTTGACTAATTGTTCACCGTCTTCTTGGGTTCATGCCTTATTTCTCTTACGACCTCACTTTTTCGCTTATTTGTCTTGCCTAGAGACCACCTTGAAATTTATCGTCTAAACCCCAAGACTAGACTGTGAAGAACTTGAGCCCAATTGCTTGCTTCAAAGATAGGTCTTATACATAATCCTAACCTTGTGAGTTGGCATGTTTGTCACATCTTTTCCATGTCATGCTTTCATAATGGAAATCAGTCATGGGTCATCCAAATTCATATCTACTGGTAGGGCTTCTGTTTTAGCTTCTTTCGAAGGGGAGGTAATCATATCCTATGGTAATGGATTTTGTTGATGTTCTTCAAGAGACTTTTTCATGACCTCTATACGGTTTGGGGATTCACCTTTTGTTGATTTCATACTTGATTGAATGTTGACTTAGTATACAGACTCCTTCAAAGAGGAGAGAGAATCAGACCTATTTTGAAATCTAGGGATTTTGTAAAGTTTTGAGGTACCCTAGGGACTTAAATTTCTACTTCTTTGAGGTATTTTTCTCGAATCAAATGGCTCTCTCTAAGAAGGGTTTTCTTCAAATGTTTCTATGGTATTGATCGAATAACCTGTATTAAGATGCTTGTATTGATGGCAATGTTTGCATATATAGGGGACTTGTTCATAATCTAGAGATTACTTCTAAACATTAACTTGATAACAAATATTTATGGAGGTTGGAAGAGGTTCGGAGATATTCATATAAACATATATATTTCCATATGAAGTGTACCACCCTCTCTTGGAATCATTAATACTTTGACAAAGCTTTCAATGGAATTATTGATGCTTTCAAGGGTTTCCTCCTCCCAACCTTCTTTAGGGAGAGAAAAGAGATGGACCCACATTGGAGCTACAAGGAAATCCTCCTTCTTTGGATTATATTTCTCCTTCCAGAATCGCATGAAGAGACCTGCATTGTTGAAAAAATACAACCCTCCTTCAAAAACCTTCGATTTCTCTTCTAAGATAGAAAAATAACAATAAAAAAAACTTGTCCCCGAACTCCAATTCTATTTGGTCCTAGGGATTCCATTTATTTTAGATCCACCCAATCAAATCCTTTTTAAAGGGTCATAATCCAATAGATTTGTAGATCGTAGTATGATCCTGCATATATTGGATATATTCTCCGATCTTACTAGATTTCACCTTGTATTTTGGATCTTGCATTGCTTTTGGAAAGAAATGCCCTGGATTTCTAGCTTACCACAATGCACACAGTGGAGTGTTTGTTGCAAACCCAAAAACCTATTAGATCCCTATAATACTAGTGATTCCCCCATTACTATTGTCATTGTAGCCCTTATTATTATTGTTGTGGCCCTATTGTCCACATATTATTATTATTGTGCCCCATAGAAGCCCACTATTGTTATTATTGTGCCCTTATATTATTATTATTATGTCGGCTTTGATTATATTGAAAACCATTAGACTTGTGTATATAGAAAGGAGGTTTTTTCATTTGTATCACCCAAGAATTGTTCATTTGTGTAATGTAAAGGAGGTTGCCCCCTCGAAGAGGCTGATTCTGAAGGCTATGATCTATCTTTTCTTCTATTTTGTGAGCTGGTTGCATAACATTTGGTATTAGAGGCTTTGGATTCTAAGGTTTCGCTACTCCAAACAGGTCATCATGGCATTTTCACTATAACTTTTTTTTGGGACGTTTGAAAAGCTAAAAAAAAAACATTTGAGCCAAAATATCTCTAAACCTTGGGTCCCCATTTTAGATATTTTCTCACTATATTTTTGTGGATATGATCCAAGAAAGTTAGGGTTTTTCCAAGATCCTGAATTATATCTCAAACATGTGACCTGGGAAAAATTGTCATAATTTTTTAGCATTAGATTGAAATTTTGCAAGAAGTTACAAAAAGAGGACGGACTATATTTTTCTTTGTATCAGTTTCAAGTCCTCAGGTCGAAACAGTGACACGTGGAACTTCGTACAAGTTCACTCTACTGCATTAGTCTATAATCAGGTCATCGTAGGATATTTGACATAACTCTTCCTTGAAGAATCCAATGTTGATCAGACTTGCGGAGCTAGAAATAGGACTCAGAGGGCTATTGCAGGATGAAATTTCAGACCTTGGAGATTCGAAATTATAGAGATACAACATATTCAATATCGAGCTCCTACAAAATGAAAAAAGGTGTGTAGTTTTTTAAAAAAATTTATAAGTTTGATTTCAAAAATTAGTTTGAAGGAATTCAAAGGGCATAGTGAAGCATTATTATCATTAATTGGTTTCCTGAAGAAAGAAAATGGAAACGCCTAGTAAGCAATCTAAAGCTCTAGCATGACTCATGAAAAAGAGGAAGAAATACAACATGATATATCAAAATTATGAGACCAAGTGAAACAAATTTCACTCTCACAAAAAGTAGTAGAAGATAATATGGATGGTTTAAAGAAAGGCATGGAAGCTAAGATAGATGGTATGAAAGACAAAATTGAAGATTGGAAGAAAGACATGGAAGGTTGGAAGGAAGGTTTGACAAATTTGCTACAAGAAAGGCTTCCTAATGGCCAAAAGGTAGTAGAGGAAACTCATAATGAGAACAAAAGAAATGTTAATCATGATTCGAAGAATGACAACATTGAAGATTTGAAGAAATATGTGGAAGGTTTGAAGCAAGTTTTGACAAAGTTGCTACAAGAAAGGCTTCTTAATGGCGAAAAGGTAGTAGAGGAAACTCATAATGAGAACAAAAGAAATGTTAACAATGATTTCAGAAACTCTAACGTTGGGACAAATCCCCACCACCTTCCAAAGATCGGTATGAGGAAGTTTGATGGCAAGGATCTCGTAACATGGATACTACAGATGGAACAATATTTCAATCTCCATAATGTGGAAAAAACAAAAAAGGTACGCATTGCAATTTTATATTTGTAACCAAATCAGTTTGTATGGTACTGATGGATTTTCTCTCGTAAACAATTTGTCACTTGAGAAATTTTTATGAAAGAAATGATAGCATATTATTAGGATACAAAAAGCAACATTTTTTTATCCAATTGATAAATCTCAAACAAAAGGGTTAAATGATGGAGCACATTGAGGACTTCCAAAAATTCAATATAAGGGTAAAAGATATTTCAGAGGAGCATAGGATTGATGTGTTCATAGGGAATTTAAAGGATAACACCTAACATGAGGTTTGCCTTTGGGAACCTGATTCATTGGAGAAGGCATTCAGGTTGGCAAGAAATATGGAAAGCAAAATTATGGCAACAAGAAAGCCTACCACTCACAACTATAAATGTGGAAGTGTTGTTGCTCCTAGCTTTCCACAACCTACAAGGTTGACACCACAACAATTGGAAGAAAAAAGAGCAAAAGGGATTTGTGATAGTTGTGTTAACAAATACACTAAAGGTCATAAGTGTGCTGAGAAGAAATTATTTTATATAGATTGTGAATAGGAGGAAGAAAAGAACAGGAAATGTCAAAAGAAGAGGATATACACCAGGAATAAACCATAGAGAAAGAAGAAATGAATCCGACCATATCTTGTAATGCATTGCCCCAAATTACCACTCCTCAAAGTATCAAGATAGAAGGACATATCAAGAATAAAAAGGTAATAGTGTTTATTGATGCGGCAATACCCATAATTTTATTCATTGTAAGATAGCCAAGGAATTCAATTAATTCCTATATCCAACACCAGAGTGTCAAGTGATGGTTGCAAGTGGAGCAACCATAAATTTCTCTGGAAAATGCTATAATATCAAGCTATCCATGGGAGAATATGTATTGAATAGCCTAATGCTTTCCATTCCAATGGGTGGTGCTAATATTGTACTAGGAGTCTAATGGCTACAATCCTTGCATACAATAGCTTTTAATTTTCAAGAACTTTTCATGAAATTTTCTTTGGAAGGAAATGAATTTAAATTAAGGGGTATCGCAGGGAAACAGGGAAAGATAATCAGCTCTAAAGATTTGACAAAGCTTCTAAAGAAACAACAACGAGGCGTAATTGCACAATTATGTTCGCTAAAGGTTCTCACATAGAAACCATCTATTTCTCCAGATCCCCAAAAATTCTTGGACAATCATTCCAAGGTATTTGAGACTCCCAAAGGCCTCCCACCTATTCGTGATCATGATCATGTTATTCATTTGATTCCAGGAAGTGTTTCTCCAAACATCAAGCCTTATAGATATCCCTATGCTCAAAAGAGTGAAATTGAACGTATGGCTGCAAAAATGCTAAAGGGTAGTACAATTCAACCTAGTCAAAGTTATTTCTATGCTCCAATAGTATTGGTGCACAAGAAGGATGGGTCATGGCACGTGTCTAGATTATAGGGAGCTCAACAAGCTCACTATTAAAGATAAATTTCCCATTCCTTTCGTTGATGAATTATTGGATGAATTGCATGGATCAATTTACTTCACCAAGTTGGATCTTCATTCAAGATATCATCAAATTAGAATGAATACTAAAGACATTAATAAAACAACATTTAGAACTCATGAGGGTCATTATGAATTTTTTGTCATGCCCTTTGGCCTTACCAATGCACCTTCTACATTTCAAGGTCTGATGAATTCCATTTTCAAACATTTCCTTAGAAAATATGTGTTAGTATTTTTTGATGATATACTAATCTATAGAAAGTCTTGTAAGGATCATGTTCAACATGTTGGCAGGGTTCTCAAACTATTGGAGTAGAAACAATTATATGCAAAAAGCCCCAAATGTTTCTTTGGAGTACAAGAGGTGGAGTATTTGGGTCATATTGTATCTCATGAAGGTGTTAAGATAGACCCTAGAAAAATTAAAGCCATTAAGGAATGGAAAATCCCCACATCCATAAAGAATCTAAGAGGATTTCTCGGGTTGACAAGGTATTATCACAAGTTTTCTAAGAAGTATGGGAGAATAGCAGCACCCAGAACAACATTATTGAATAAAGATGCATTTTTATGGACTCCAGAAGCAACAAAATCCTTTGAACATCTTCAAGAGGCAATGTGCCAAGCATCAGTCTTAGCTACATCGGACTTCACAAAAACATTTATTGTGGAATGGGATGCCTCGGGAAATGGAATTGGTGTTGGTTTAATGCAAGAAGAAAGACCCATTTCTTTCGAAACCTATCCAATCAAAGGAAAGTATTTACACAAAGCTATTTATGAGAAGGAAATGTTAGCAATACCACATGCACTTAAGAAATGGAAACCCTACCTAATGGAAAAACACTTTAAGGTAGAGACGGATCATGATAGCCTTAAATGCTTTTTAGAACAAAGATTATCTTTAGAAGAGCAGCAAAAATGGATCACAAAGATGTTGGGTTATGACTTTGAAATCTTCTACAAAAAAGGGAAGAAAAATGTTGTGGCAGATGCACTCTCAAGAAAGGATGAGGATGTGGAAGCATTGCTTTGCGCTATTTCTATTATCCAACCAGATTGGATAAACAAAACAAGGGATGAATGGAAAAATCACGAAGAAGTGTGGGCACTTATTCAAAATTTAAAACAAGATCCCGATATATTTGATACATTTAGCTAGAAAAATGATTCGTTATGGTACAAAGATCACTTATACCTATGTAAGAATTCCAAACTCAAACAAAATATTATTATGGAATTGCACACCTATCCCTTAGGAGGGCACTCAGGATTTTTAAAAACTTACCACAAGGTTAATAAGGAATTTTTTTGGGATGGCCTTAAATTGGATATTCAAAAGTTTGTGGAGGAATGTTTGATTTGCCAACAAAATAAATTTGAAACAATTATGACCCCATGTCTATTACAAACCTTTTCCATTCCAATTCAATGTTGGGAGGAGATTTCAATGGATTTTATCACAAGATTACCTAAGTCCGAAGGAAAGAGTTTCATCACGGTGCTAGTTGACAGACTTACCAAGTATGAACACTTCTGTGCATTATCACATCCATTTAAAGCAAGTAAAGTTTATCCTGCATTTATGGAAACAATTCAAAAGCTACATGGAAACCCAAAGATTATTGTAAGCAACAGGGATCCCATTTTCGCTAGAATTTTTTTGACAGAATTATTTTCTTGTCTTGGTACTCAGTTAGCTCATAGCTCATATTATCATCCTCAATCTGATAGGAAAACTGTTATATTAAAAAAATGTTTAGAAGGATATCTCATTGCTTTGTATCTGATAAATAGATACAATGGGTCAAGTGGTCACTTCTAGCTGAATGGTGGTATAACACTTCCTTCCATACTGCAGCAAAAATGACCCCATTTATGGAACTTTATGGATATCATCCACCGTCCATCACATCATACTTAAGAGAAAATTCTAAGGTTAAAGCAGTGGAAGATCACATCGAGCATCAACAACGGGTTCTCCAACCCTAAAAGGATAACCTAACTTTGGCGCAGAATAGAATGAAACAACGGGCATATCAACATCGCAGTGAAAGAAGTTTTGATGTAAGTGACTGGGTATTCCTATGGTTACAACCATATAACCAAATGTCCCTCAAGCAAGCTAAGAAGCATAATAAATTATCACCAAAGTATTATGGTCCATACAAGATGTTGCAAAAGATTGGTACTATGGCATACAAATTGGAGCTTCCTATAGCTTCCCGAGTGCACCTAGTTTTCCATTTTTCATGCTCAAAGAAGGTTATAGGTGACAAAATCCCGGTTCAAACAATATTGCCAGAAATTGGTGAGGAGGAAAAATCATATTGGAACCTAAAGCAGCCACAGAAACAAGAACTTGACAGCTACGAAATCGATCAATTTCATAGTATCTCATAAAGTGGAAGAACCTACCTACTAAGGATTCCACATGGGAGGGTGAGAATTTTATACAAAAGCATCCAAAACTACTCAAGCATTGAGGACAACACATTTTTAAGGACATGGGCATGTTAGGTCCCTATAATACTATTGATTCCCTCATTATTATTGTCATTGTAGCCCTTATTTTTATTATTGTGCCTCTATTGTCCCCATACCATTATTATTGTGCCCCATAGAAGCCCACTATTGTTATTGTTGTGCCCTTATATTATTATTGTTATATCGGCTTTGATTATATTGTGATTATAAGGTGTTGGTCTATCTTTTCTTCTATTTTGTGAGTTGGTTGCATAACAAAACCCCACTTTGTCTATTTTTTGTATGAAAAGTATGTCAAATATGAGGAGATTGACAACGAATACCCATAGATCTAGATTCATTATGAACTTTCGAAACAATTTGGCTAAAGGTGGGGGTGGAGCCCATTTTTATGGAGTAAAGCATAGATGTCTATGCAAAATAAACCCTATAATTTTCAAAGCAAAGTTGAAAACCCACCATATGTCAAAAAGTTCAACTCAAATCCAACATTATCCTAAATTTCATGTGATCATTTATATGATGTGTATATACAACACAACTATAGTAGCATTGTAGTTGCTTTACACTTGCACATGTGATCACATAATAACTAGCCTAGGCATATAATTTAAATGTTTGATGAATATCGACAATCTTAGGACAATTATAGAATTAAGAAAAAGACTTGTGGTAGAAGGGTTGGAAATAATTCAAATCTTAGGGTTAAAAATCAGTTACAACTAAAAGAACATGTTAATAACACGAATAATCACAAATCCTGATTTATAAAATGCAAGTAAATTAATAAATTTAATTACAATCCTTCATTAAATTGTGATGACAAAGAATATTCTTCTTTATTAAATCTTTCAAACATGCACCTAATATTTTTGATAAGAAAAACTCTAAAATTTGACACCTCTTTCCCATATAGACATCTATATCTTTGATTTGAGTAAAATCTATAATTATTTAAATTTATGTTTACAATTTCCTCAATAAATTATAACATAAACATGAAAATAAATATATACTTTAAAAATTAAAGTAGAAATACAATTTATGCATTTTATCTCAAACTATTTTTGAAAACTGTTATATTTTAATATATGTTATAATTATCTTCTCCTTTTCTCCCCTCTTCGATCATGACCTGCTCAGTGTTCTAATGTCTCTCGAAATCTTAATGATAATATTCGTAATTCAATTCTCGTGAGAAATGAAACTCATTTTCTAGAAAATGGGAAAGTTTATGTGGTTTTGTCATATGTAATGTCTGTTGTTTCTATGTCAGTATCTGTTTTCTTTGGCATTCTACTGTATCGAATGGGAAAGTATGGTAGATTTCTAGTTTGTAGTCTTCTGTGTAGCTTTTTATTTGTAGATTCAACAACTTATGTTATATACTAAAACATAAGACAAGAATCTACTCTACTCATCAGCAGAAACAAAAATTAATTGATGAAAACACTATGAAAAAAAGGAATAATATCAATCACACAAACACAATATTTTTCTGGGGAAAGCAACTGCTCAAAACCCCGACTGTCTATATTACATCAACCAAAAGATTTCAGAAGAAAATACAATGCTTGGTCAACCCGAACAATTCGTGCACAAGTACAATCTATCTCCCTGCTTCCTAGGCAAGCCTTGGATGTATATAATATGCTCTTATAAATCTTGAGCTCAACCTACACAAGTATTTTCTATCCTTTTCCTGACTTAATGCCTTTGGCCAAAACTTAGCCAAATTCCTAGCCTTCTAAGCTCCTACTTCCTTTCGCAATTCCTGAGAGAATGATCTCATATTTAACTGGGAAATTCTCTCTCCATAACTGCGCAATCCATCATAGGCCTTCTACTGATTGCATGCACCATATGTACAACTCGGAAAATTATACAACTGATAGTACATTGTCCCTAAACTCTAATATCAACTCGGTCTTTCTCTAAACTGACATGCATGAGTTATTTATGAGTGAACCTTCAGTTAACTGGTGGAGCAGTGAAGCTGCACTGGTGCTCGTCCCCACTATTAGACCTCTTACTAGTTCCTCCAATTGTTGGAACTAGTTTTAGGGACTATAGCTCAGTTAGCCTGAGTTAATTAATTACAACTCAAACGAACTCACCTGGACCCCTTAAATTTAGGAATCACTCTACATGACCCTAGATTGACTTCCAACTCAAATTTATTGAGACAACTAAGTCAAATTAACTTATTTAACTATTACAAGTTGCTATGAGAATAGAATCTCGATTTAATTCCTAACTTAATTCAAGTACAAATTAAATTAGAACTTCTAGATGCTATTTTTAACATTTCTTGCTGCTATTCTCAACACTCCCTCTCAACAAGAAAGGAATTCAACTCTATCCTGATCTTATACCTTTGGAATGTTCAACATTCAACACTTCTCTCTAGTGTTGTTGCTACTGCAACTTCTAAAATTGAAAAAACATCCAAATTGAATAAGTATGATGCATCTTTCACCAAAGTCTCTAATTGCTACTAGTTACTACACTATCTACTGAAAACTTTATGTTGTTGTTGACTCTACACTATGCCATCTGCACTGTTGCCAACTCTCCTTTGTGCTCCCTAGTATATGACTACTTCTAGTCTCTGCCTTTATCACTCTAACATCTAATTGCATCAACTGCCATTGATCCATACAACTACTGTGTACTATGGGATCCCCTAGCAAGGTAATGATCCATGAGACAGAAAACACCTCAGTGGATCCTTCCCAATTTCTGAACTCTTGGGACTATTGCTTCACTTTGCCCCACCTCTCACCTAGAGGTATGGTTGCATGTTCTCTCTCTGCCCACTTGGCTCAAAATTTCCCCCTACTAGAGGTCTATGCTTGAGTGAATGTCTCCACTCGGTCTCCTCTTCGCTTCTCTAATTGTGGTTGCTCCACAACTTACTGAAGTTGCTTCTAAGCCTGCACATTGAGAGGTAATTCATTCACCCTCTCAAGCACCAATTCTCTAACCTTTTCCTTGCTCCTCAAGGATTTTCATGCATATTGTACCTCAAGTGCATACAGGTTCTTGACTTGCACATCGATATGTTCCACCTGTGTCGTGGTGATGTGTTTAAGGAAAACCTTTCCTTTGCCAAAAATCACATTGTAACCATAGTCTTCCAATACCGTGATGGAAACAAGATTATTATTTATTCCTGGAACATACATCACATTTATGATTCCGACATGGGAGCCAAACTCCCTCTGAAAGCTAATTGTATCGATGGTAGTCGCGCTATACCTCCCATCATCTCCAAACTCTATGTTATGCTTGAGGTATTTTTCCTCAAAGTCACTAAAGAGATCTTTATTCCCCATCATATGGAATGAGGCACTATTGTCAAGAAACCACATGCTTCCTACTATAATGTTGGCCATGCATGCAATGACAGTGAAATTAAGTTCGAATTGTGAAGCTAGAGCTTCACCTGTTGTTGCTATTGCAGGCTCCTTCTTTCTTGCTTTCTTCTATGGGAAATTCATGGCATAGTACCCATACTCATGACAGTGAAAACACTTAATGTTTGACAAGTCCTTCTTCCTGCTACCTTCCTAGCCTTGGGACTTCTTTCCCTTGGCTTTATTTTCTTTTCTAACTAATGCAAAGTCCTCTTCCACTTCTTTGGATGATATGTGCCTTACAGGTTTCATGTAAGGCACATACCAATGATGAAGCTTGTGAAATTTATCAAGATGTTATAATATAATGAAAAAATTTAGGAAAAATGTTACTTTTATTAACATGTAGATAGAGAGACACTTTGTGAGATAGATAATCACAACCAACAATAATAAACTATTCTTATTTTTCCTTCATCGTCATGTCATATTATTTGTTGGGAGAGGGTCCCCTGCGGTGAAGTTTTGGGGCAGAAATCCCAAGTTTTGTTATGTAAAGTGTAAAGTCTCTGCAAGTTGTGGTCACAGAATGATAGATAGTAAGTGTCGTAAAGGGATTTCCCTTATTTTATGTAAGTTGTGTCGGCTTGTATAGACCTACCCATGGTCCACAAGCCATGGGATTGTATAAAAAGGAGAGTCTTAGAGAGTCTAAGATAGGGAATAGATGATGATGAAAGTAATGGGTCATTAGAAGTGAAGAACAAAGAGTATTATAGTAGAAGAGAAGCTCTGTAGCGATTGCACAGAGGCCTAAAGTAGAGTCCACAGATGAGTGCGCGGACCCCTGCAGCTGAGTGCGCATGGTAGTCTTAGGTCTATACGCAAATTTGAAGTATCAATAAAGAGATTATTCTAGAAATATCTGTTTTTTGCCTATTTACTTCTGTTATGAATGAATGCGACTATGTTGATGAATATTGGGTTTATGTTTTAATTTTGTATTGATGCACGATTCTACATGATTTACATTGTTATATGAATGATATCTATTTACATGAAGAATAACTTAATGCATGGTAAAGATATCAGATACTAAAGCCAATCTGGGTAAATACAAAGCTAAGGGTAATTATAGAGGCGTGTAAGTAGTTGACTCGCCTGTTTAGGGTCCGCGAAAGACAATTGTAGACCTTTGCAAAGATCTAGAAGCTAGTAAGAGGGAGTTATATCGATAAGTCCTAAAGGCTTATCGATCTGCGTGAAGGAAGATAAAGAGTATAAAAACAACATCACAACGATCTCTGGGTGTGAAAACTTGGTTCCAGCATCCCCCCATACTGCTTCGCATGAGACTTCAGTCCGTGCTCCACGGATTAATGCCAAAAGGGCCAGCAGTGTAAGGATTTGTTTGGAAAACTTAACTCTGAACTTGGGTGAGGACCCACTAAGCCAACATTCTTCATTGATTTCACTTGGTGACCACACAGGATTTTAAAATTGATGGTAACTTTTCTTCTAATCCCTAGTCATTAACCCACCCCTAACCTCTAATCCATTAACTGGCCCTAACCCTTTAATCCAACCTAACCCCTTAGACCCTATCCCTCTAATATTTAACACCTTAACCCCATCCCCCCTAATTAATCCCTTAAACACCTAAGCCCTTAACCCTTAATACCTAAACCATTCATCCCTAAACCTTTAATAACTCCTTACCCCCTAAACCCCATTAACCTCTAAATCCTCTAGGCCCTAAACCCCATAAACCTAATTTAAACCCTAACTTATTAACCTCTAACCTCTTAACCTATTAACCACTAACTACCCTAACTTATAATTTGGAGTTTAGTTTTTTTATAATTTGAATATTTTAAGAATTTTAAAGACATAATCTGATGACAGATTTTAGTTTTTTTTTGTTGATATTGTTTCAAATTTAATATTTATTAATAAAAATTTATAAATTTTAATTATACAAATATTTTAAAAAAAATTTGAATTCCACAAACACACACACGCATATATGAAGGAAAAAAAATTTGAAAAGGAAGATAAAAAAACATTTAATCATTTTTCATTAAAAATAGCATTTTATTATTATTTAAGAAAAAATTTACTATAATGTAACTTATATTAAATAAATATTAAATTGTAAAAAAAACTGAGGCATTAGGGGTACTCTGGATTTGGTAGTTTAGATGGATCTATGAACTTAGGTGAGAGAAAGAAACAAAAACAACAAATCAATGATGAAGCTTGTGCAATTTATCAAGATGCTTATGGACTATATTGAAAAAATTTAGGAAAAATGTTAATTTTCTTAACATGTAGAAAGAGAGACACTTTGAGATTTATATAATCAAGACTAGTAAAATAGCCTATTCGTATATCACCTTCATTTTTCACTCAAAATATAACTCATACCATATGACCAAAAAGAAATTTGAAAACAATATTATTTAAAACTTCACTTAAAAATTTTATATCTCACACACACATATCATTAACCCACCCCTAGGTATTCTCTAAATTATTAACCCCTAACCATTTAGATCCTATCCTCCTAATCCTTAACATGTTATCCCCATTCCTCCTAATTAATCCCTCAAACCCATAACCCTTATGCCCTTCAGTCCTAACCCCCAAACCCTTAACCAATAACCCCTTACCCCCTAAGCCCCTAAACTGTTAAAGCTTAAGCTAGCCTAACTCCTTAATCTCTAACCTCAAACCTCTTAAACGATAAACCCCTAATTTATAAAAAAAAAATTGCAATATAAAGACATATAATGAATAACTTATCAAAGGATGATATTCATGCCTACCTTCAATGTGTCCAAATTCTCTACAATGTTGCTTAGTTGTTCTTATTAAAAGCATCCTCATACCTTAACAGAAAAAAGAAAAGCCCCACCCTTGAAGGAGGAGGCTAGCTAGTGACCTTCCCAAAGAAATAGAAAACCTTATGGTTTGGTTCCTGCATATGAGCAACTCACCATCTCTCCAAGAATGGATGGTTTGTTCATTTTGTCAAAATCAATGACGATCAAGGTCTTGCCACTTCTCATAAAATTGGAATGTGCCTTTGGAGCAAGGTTGGTGGGGTGTTTTCATGCGGACAAGCATATTTGGTAAACAACCTCAGGTATTTTCATGTAGTGTGGGCATGTAGTCACTATACTATAGAATATTTTTAAGGTATTACCATATGATCTCTTATTGTCTATCGAATATTTTGAAATATTTTGAAGGTATTTCCATATGATCTCTTAAGAGAATAACTTTAGATACTATAGTAAGAAGGAAATCAATATTATGCTCTCGTTAAACATAACTAGACATAATTAACATTAAAATAAACATAACAACTACTATTTTATTTATCTCCCTATTTGTTTTATTATTCATTCATTTATAATATATAGATCGATTGGTTCTGGATTTCTTCCAATCTCTAAAAAAGACTGAGACACAACTTACAGATTTTATCTAGGTCAATCCACATAATGTTTCCAGTTGTATTAGACATAGATCTATATATGTAAGATGTATTCCTTATTACTCATATTTAATCCATGCATTTACCTTAATCATTGCTTATATTTTTTCATTTATTCTATGATCCTTCCCACATAGAGTGAGTGTTACAATAAATAAAAATTATTGTCTCCTAGCTATGAAATTGTCTGAAGTTTGTGGTTTACTTTTGTGGGTCATGCTTGCTTTGAAATTGGATATGCTATGACATCATTGGCATACTTGATTTGGATAAGAAAATTTTGATTTGGCTCTTACGAAACATGGATGTGAGACGATCTCAAGTAGACCTCCCCTGACCTCCCCTTCTTAGGGGGTGTTTGGTTCTCCCAATTTACTATCCATCAGTACATTCTGAATATTTTTTAAACCAAATTTGTAAGTTTTTCAATAAGATTTTTTTTCCTCATTCAATTATACTTTAAGTTATTGAAATCATTTTACAACTAGATTTCTCTTCCAAAATTAGTAAGTTCTTCCTATTAAACAATTGTAACTACAAATCCAAAATTAGTAAGCTTTTTCATATTAAACAACTGTAGCTAACTAACTACTAGATATTTACTCATGTAAAATATTAATTTTTCTCCTCTTTCAAATTAAATTCTTATAGGTGAATGTAAATATTTTCTCATGTAAAATAATAATTTTTCTTCTCTTTCAAATTCAAAACTAGCTATTGGAGACCGGCTGACAATGAGTACTGGTATGATATGTTTGGAAATGACTCAGTCTATAGGCAATAGCCTTCCGACAATAACTTATGGCTACCACTTGATGGGTACCTACTCCATCCCCAACATCAAAAGTACAGTTATAGATTTCAAAGAGCCAACAACAAATGTAGAGACTGTAACAACTTACCTTGAAGTTGTATGATATGATTGGCAATGAATGGGTCTATATGAAATGGCCTTCAGGTAATAGCTTATATGGGTCTATAAGCAATGAATTTCAAGAAATAACTTCTAGCTACCACTTGATTGGTACTTTCTCCATGCCCAGCAACAAATGTATATCTATAGCTTTCAAAGAGCCAATAACAAATGTAGAGATTGTAACAGCTTACCTTGAAGTTGTGGAATCACCACCTAGAGCACACAACAAAGCAACCAAAAATCCATTGTAGTGTAACAACTTACTTTGAAGTTGTTGAATCACCACCTAGAGCACACAGAAGTATCAGCAGAAGTCGATTTGGAACTCTATCGAGTCCCAAAAGATCCGTTGAAGCAACAACAATACCAGTAAGATAACAAATGTACATCTCTGAAATCAGACTTCTAATAGTCTTCCCTTGAAACCCATGTCTATCTGTTTCGGTCTCTTTTTGGAAGTATGGCATAAGTTATCTAGTGAAGGGAAACCCATGTCCATCTATTCCAATCTCTTTCTGGAAGTATGGTCATAAGGTATCTAGTGCTCCTGCTCAGTTGATTTGCCCACTTGAATAACCCATTTAAGGCAGGCACTTACTGCCTGCAGCCCTCCTTGTTTGATTAGGAATCGTATATTTGGAAAGAAAAATTGAATAACAAAATTACTTATGGATTGCAATACTTTTTATTAAATGTTTTAAAGTTTAATGATTCATTTGTTTTCAAGGGTGTTAAAAAAGTGAATAGTAATGTGAAGCCTTTTTTTCATTAAAAATATTGATAAAAACATTATATTGTTTTGGTTAATAATATTGTGATCCGGATTTAAACAAGAACACAACAAATTGCAGAGATAACCATAAACATAGAGATGCAACAGAAATAATACTTCATTTCATTAATGTAAAATACTAAAATATGCTTACAAACAGGACTGGAAATAAACCAGCTAGGGCAGTGGTAGCTTATCTCTGAGAAGAGATGTGGCAGCTACATGCCTCTAAACTACCTTACAATGAGGCTCAAGGGCCTTTTTATTATTGAACAATAAGAGCAAATCCTAAACAACGAAAACCCTAACCTGAGGAGATGTAACACCAAGAGTTTATGGGACCCGTTGGGGTGAGTTGGATAGCCAACTTCTCGGGGTCACAACTTGGTCATATTATCTCCGTTTGACACGCATGATAGCCCGTTGGAAAGATCTCTCTGAGGAATACGGCGGAAAAGACAATTTTGGATAAAAGATTGCTAGTGGTAGATTTCCAAAAAAACATTGTTTAGGGCCTCAAAACGGCTCCAGAAGTTTAGGACCCAAAAAAATGCTAAAAATAGTAAACTGTGCTAGAATTAAGGAAACTGAAAAATTGAAAGAAGTAATGGTGGGGGTCTAAGTGGAATTGGCAGGTGGCCACCAATATCCACCCGGATCATATTGAAAGTAAATTATAAAATTTAATTTGATGTAAGTTTGGGATGGATTTAGAGGTTAAAAGTGAAGAGTAAACTATACTAAGCTTAAAACTCTTACTTGGTAGATCCTTCGTTGTTTTTTTTTAAAGTTGGAAGTCAATGCATGAATTTGTGTGTTTGGAGATAAAAGTAGTGATATTTCAACATACAAAATGATTACACTTCTTGCATATTTCTAGCAAATTTTTGTGCAATTCAGATATGTAGTTTCATTCTCCTTGTAATGTTATAGTGCATATGACAAACAATTTTAGAAGAATCCATATATAAAGGCAATGTTTGCGTAGCTGTTTATGTCTTAAACTAGTATATAAAACTAGGGATTTCGATCGGTATGTTGTAATTTATGTTTTCAAATATTCATCATTCTTGCACAATAAAGAAAAACCATGTGGTAGGAATGTGAAAAAACAAAGACAGTGACATTACCACCACGTGGATATGGTTTCAATATACAAATAAATGGGTATGTTTGTTTCTGTCTAGATGCATTTGGGTGTCGTTGGTTTGAAGAAAGATGTGCATTGTAGTGTCTCTTGAAAGGTAGGATAATGGAGGTATTTTAGAAAACGGGTATGTTAACTTGGTATGAAAAGGAGAAATGTTTAATGATCTTCAATATGTATGTTGATTCCTCGAGTGTGTTATGTTAGTTTTAACCACACAAGTATTTGAAAGTTTGATTATGGTAGGTGTTTAAAGATTTTAAATAAACAATTCATTACCGCTTAGTTTAATTGTTGAACCTTGAAATGTATGAACGAATTACCAAATTTGAATTAGGGCTTAGTTTAATATAGTTAAGTTAAAGTTAAAAACAATAAAGATATAATAGAAATTGGTCTATTTTGCTAGAAAATATCATGTGGAGTGGACTATACCATAGATATAGATAAAGTAGTATTCATGGTGTAGCACTCTTACAAGAGCACATATTAAAAATGGTTTATGATAGCAAACAACTAGGTTAAAGATGGTTCACTAGTTTGAAATTGACACTGGAAGAATGAATATTAACTTGGAATGATATGAGATATTATTTTTGGATTACATACATAGAGTAAGTCATTAATTTAAGACCCATGTCCATGAATATTAGTTGCAAATGATCAATTTCTCATGATTTTGAATAGTCATCTTAGTACATATTGAATGAAGAGATGGTCACAAGGGTGAAGAAGTGAGATTTAAACTAGCAAAAGGGTGGGAATTGCACCTAATAACTAGGATATCGTGGCAGGTCACCCATCTCAATATTGCTTTGGCTCGAGTGCTCTTAACGTTGACGTTCTCTTGATACTCAAACCTACTTAACTTGCTACCTCATTTGTAAAACCTTAGCAAGTATTGTGCTATATGAGCTATTCAATTAGAACTCCCTAGATCCTTTTATTTATTGAGAAACCTCTCCAATTCAAGACATAAAAATAATATTTCAATATAAATATACGCATCTATAACAAAGTAGTTAATAACTACGAGTCAATTTTTTTACTAAATATAATATGCCACATAACCATTACTAACAATAAGCTAAAAATGATTTATAATAATAATCAAGAATATAGCAAACAATATAACAAAACAGTTAACAAAATTAGAAAGAAAAAAAAAGGTAACAAAGTTGACAACAAATTGACAATATAACCAAAATCTTACACTAAATATATCATTAAAATAATATAACTAATATCTTAATATAGAAATATTTCATTGCTAAAAAACTAAACTACCTAAGAGCGGCATTAGTTATGCTTTATAGGCAGTAGCATTCGTTATGCTTTATAAGTAATGACTCATTTACATAATTAAATATTGTTTAATTAAATTAGAGTTGGTTAAAATATATGTCACTATATATAAATTGATACTGAATTTAAAAAGGGTGAAAAATGACCTATAATCTTTATGATTAACCTATACCCCAATCGTTATTCAATTAGACAATCTATGTGACATGGTTGAGAATATAACTTTTTTTTTAACCATAAAATAGTTGACGGGAAACTAGCAATAGAACATTTTTTTTTAACGTTCTTATGGAACTTTCTCACTTAATAAAAATGTGCATATATATTGCTACTTGATAATTAAAGCGAAGATGTTTTCAAGGGAGGATTCCTGGATCAACTTTCATCTATGTGCAGAAGATTTCCAGAGAAAACTTTCATCCATTGAGCGCGTGTATAAAAACATGCCACGTGTTTATTTTATTTAGAAAAAGCCGTCTATTATGAAAAGAACCATACCACGTGTTTATTTAGAAAACCATATACCCTAGAGAAGCATGCCACGTTTGCATTAAAAAACTATCTACCTTTGTTCTGTAATGAATTGTCGGTCTTTAACCTACAAATGAAAGGCGTTGTCTATTTACCTACAAATTAAATAACTTAATCTGACCTCATGGGCATAAGTGCTTTTTTTAATGAAATATAAACATGAATTTCGTTATTAAAGGCTCGGTAATTTTTAATAAGTTTGTAATATTTCAATCGGAACTTTTATGAAATCGTTTGAATAAAGGTGATTGTTAATTTATCTATATTAAATTTATAAGTAATTTTATATTGAATTTAATTAAAATTAATTTGTTTTGAATTGAAAAGAATTAATTGCAAACACTTTTATATTTTAAAGATTAAGTAAAATTTATGTTAATTTTTTATTCTTTCTAATTATATATTTTTAATTAATATTATACATGTTTTTATCATATTTAGCGTGAATGAAGTAATTTATTTTTTATGAAAATTTCATTGGGTTAAAACAAGATATTAAAGAGTATGAATAGTATGGGGATTTTTGCAAATGATTTCAAATTGAAAATTAGAATTAATAATGAAATTTGTTTTTATATAGTTAATATCCTCGTATACTGTATAATTTTGATAATTTTGGTAGAAAAGTTTGAAAACATTAAAAATAATAAAACAAAATTAGTAGTTTTTTATAACAAATGAAATTGCAAATCTATTCTAATTTCCTTTGGAAAAAAAAAAGTTGCAATTCTATTCTAAGCTTCTTTGAAAAAAGAAAGTTGCAAATCTATTCTAAGATTATGTGGAGAAAAACACTTTGTGGTTTTATGTGGAAGAGGAAAGACTAATATCCTTCTCTAGGTACCTACCGTATAATTATGTTGATACTCTTATCTTCTTTAAATTTTTCTATGTTTTCTTTCCTAATATACCAACTTTAAATTAACATATATTAGGTTATATGATATTTTTTTAGCTTGAGGATTCCAACCCATTGTTATTCGAAAGATAAAGTCTTAATTATTTATAAAGATGATGTTGTAATGTACTTTATTAATTATTTTATTGCATATATGCATTATATAATCTCCTTCTAAAGAGATTAATGAAAATTGGAAGTTGTATGTTGAAATTATTTGGGCATCCGTGGTCAATCCTACCAAGATCTTTGGCAACTTTTATTCAAAGGAGTTCACGGTTATATAAAACTATGTACATTCTACAAGGTTATATAAACTTATATCCAATAGGTTCAAGGTTATATAAATTTTAGTTTTTTTCCACCATATATTCAAAAGTGAAGGTTATATATTTTAAGTTTTTTTTAGTTTTTTTTTTTTTTTTTTTAAATAAAAAAACATTATATTTATTTATATTATTTACTTTTAATTTCATAATAGCAACCATATAAATTATTTTAAAGTTAATTATATAGATTTTTTACCCATGATAAAATTATAAATGATTTCTTAGATAATTTAAATTAAATTATTTTTGGTATGTGATCATGTAAATTAAGAAAATTTATAATCAAAATTCACAATATAATTAAAACAGTTAAGAGTATTCCATTGTGGATATGTTAATATAAGTTTCAAAAAAATATATTACAAATATATATAACATTAGTTGTGATTGTATTATGGATTTATTCGTTGTATTATGGATTTATTCGTTGTTGGCTATGCAGTCTTCTCCATTTCTTATCAAATATCTTAGTGAATGTCTCAAAATATTGACATAATTGACCATAAATATAGTTTAATCTTTATTTCCATTTTTATCTGTGAGTTAAGATTTTTGATATAAAACATCAAAAATGAAATATTCCATCTTTAATTTGTAAAATCAGATAAGAAAATGTTATTCTCCTTCTAAAGAGATTAATGAAAATTGGAAATTGTATGTTGAAATTATTTGAGCATCCGTGGTCAATCCTACCAAGATTTTTGTCAACTGTTATTCAAAGGGGTTCAACGGTTTCTAACCTATTACTCATTTTGCAAGGTTATATAACCTATATCCAAATGGGTTCAAGGTATATAATTTTTTTCACTTATTTACATATTACAAGAAGTCAAAAACATATACTTTATTTATATTTATTATAGTTTTAATTTCATAATAATACCATGATAAATTAATTTTAATTATTTCTATTCTTACATGCCGTAAAAATATATAAATGATTTTTCTTTTTTTTATAAAGTGAGAGAGTATAATTTTTTTATATTTTTTTAAATTAAATTATTTTTGGTATGTGATCATCTAAATTAGGAAAAAATTTATAATCAAAATTTCAAATATAATAAAAGAAAACATTTAAGAGTAGTCATTTGTGATATGTTGATATAAGTTTTCAAAAAAATATTACAAATATATAAAATGTTAGTTGTGATTGTATTATGGATTTACTCTTTGTTGGCTATGCGACCTCCTCCAAAGCTATGACATTTCTTATCAAATATCCTAGTGAATGTGCTAAGGTATTGGCACAATTGACAATAAGTATAATTTAATCTTTATTTTCATTTTTCTTTATAAGTTAAGATTTTTGATATATAACATCAAAAATGAAATATTCCATCTTTAATTTGTAAAATCATAGAAGAAAATGTTATTAAGTTAACAAAAATAGTATAATAATATATTTGATAGAGATAACAAGAACTCAATTGGACATACTTACATACAAGAAAATTCACCTCAATATGTGAGTAATAAACTGCTTTTATATCCAACAAATTATTTTTAATCATTAATTTTTTTTTTGTTGTTAATGGAAAATTCAATTTCTATAAAAATAATCTAAAAATATTGTAATGATCCATGTCATGGGAATTGATCAAGTATGAAAATAAGTATAATTTATTTTAAATTTAAAGTAGTTTTTTCAAGTATTAAGGTGATTAAACTTATTCATATTATAGGAAATTTTCAAATGACCCATTATTTGCACCTTATCGAGTTGGATCTAAACAATTTTTAGGGTCATTTACTATACTTGAGTCATCTATTTTTCTTCACCTGCATATCACAAAATTCAAGTTTGTTTTTCTAATTTCATAGAATTAAAACTTTAAAAAGTTATTAAGAAATATGTGAGTATTATCTATATCATAAAATTTTGATAACATTGAGTATGATGTAGTATTTTGTAGATGGGGTGTGCTCACATATAAACATAATTCATATTTTCCATTTCCTCAATTGCCTAAGGGATTTCCCATTTATCTACATTTAAGAGCACGAGAAAATGACTTTCGATTTTTTATATAAAAATTATGTTAAATTTCATATCTAAGCCAAAAAGTGAGTTGTATATACTCTCAAGACATCTTTAAAATTTTTCATGTTTTATATTTGATATTTTTTTGTTTATAAACAATGAATGGATGTGTAATAATAATTTTTGTGTAGTATATGTGGGACCTATAAAGTATTCAAATGGGGTATTTCTTTTTAATCATATCAAATATGTAAATCCAGATATAATAATAACTTACGACTTAGGAAGGGTTGAAAAATCCAAAGGCACACTCATAAGGGGGGTCTCACTCAAGAGCATCTACCCTTTTAGCCTTACCACAATGTGCCAATTTTCTCATCAAGAATTTCAACCTAGGTGGGGAGAGTGCAAAACCTACTTTCCAACCATTCTAGTTATTACTACTCAACTATGTAACATGTTACTAGTAATATGCATTATAAGCATGGACATGTACGTAGCCTTGGAGAGGTAAGTCCTAATTTAAGTGAATTGAGGCCAAATCACATCCAACTTTCTTTTTGTGGGGTAAAAATATCCTTTCATGAATCAAAGAAAGTTACATATAGCTTTAATTTCCAAAAGAGGACTAAAATATAGGAAATACTTGAAACTATTAAGTTTCTTGCTAAGAAAAAACAATTAGAAAACCACTATGATAATCATAGCATCGCAGAAAACTCATTAAGGATTCAATATATAAAGGGATGAAATGCCTTTGACATTTGCAAGACTTTCCCCGAGTTGACTAATTGTTCATCGTCTTCTTGGGTTCATGCCTTATTGCTCTTACGACCTCACTTTTTGGCTTATTTGTCTTGCCTAGAGACCACCTTGAAATTTATCATCTAAACCCCAAGACTAGACTGTGAAGAACTTGAGCCCAATTGCTTGCTTCAAAGATAGGTCTTATACATAATCCTAACCTCATGAGTTGGCATGTTTGTCACATATTTTCCATGTCATGCTTTCATAATGGAAATCAGTCATGGGTCATCCAAATTCATATCTAGTGGTAGGGCTTCTGCTTTAGCTTCTTTCGAAGGGGAGGTAATCCTATCCTATGGTAATGGATTTTGTTGATGTTCTTCAAGAGACTTTTTCATGACCTCTATACGGTTTGGGGATTTACCTTTTGTTGATTTCATACTTGATTGAATGTTGACTTGGTATAGGGAATCCTTCAAAGAGGAGAGAGAATCAGACCTATTTTGAAATCTAGGGATATGGTAAAGATTTGAGGTACCCTAGGGACTTAAATTTCTACTTCTTTGAGGTATTTTTCTCGAATCAAATGGCTCTCTCTAAGAAGGGTTTTCTTCAAATGTTTCTATGGTATTGATCGAATTTAAGATGCTTGTATTAATGACAATGTTTGCATATATAGGGGACTTGTTCATAATCTAGAGATTACTTCTAAACATTAACTTGATAGTAAATATTTATGGAGGTTGTAAGAGGTTGGGAGATATTCATATAAACATATATATTTCCATATGAAGTGTACCACCCTCTCTTGGAGTCATTAATACTTTGACAAAGCTTTCAATGGAATTATTGATGCTTTCAAGGGTTTCCTCCTCCCAACCTTCTTTAGGGAGAGAAAAGAGATGGACCCACATTGGTGCTACAAGGAAATCCTCCTTCTTTGGATTATATTTCTCCTTCCAGAATCGCATGAAGAGACCTGCATTGTTGAAAAAATACAAGCCTCCTTCAAAAACCTTCGATTTCTCTTCTAAGATAGAAAAATAACTATAAAAAAAACTTGTCCCCAAACTCCAATTCTATTTGGTCCTAGGGGTTCCATTTATTTTAGATCCACCCAATCAAATCCTTTTCAAAGGGTCATAATCCAATAGATTTGTAGATTGTAGTATGATCCTGCATATATTGGATATATTCTCCGATCTTACTAGATTTCACCTTGTATTTTGGATCTTGCATTGCTTTTGGAAAGCAATGCCCTGGATTTCTAGCTTACCACAATGCACACAGTGGAGTGTTTGTTGCAAACCCAGAAACCTATTAGATCCCTATAATACTAGTGATTCCCCCATTACTATTGTCATTGTAGCCCTTATTATTATTGTTGTGGCCCTATTGTCCCCATATTATTATTATTGTGCCCCATAGAAGCCCACTATTGTTATTATTGTGCCCTTATATTATTATTATTATGTCAGCTTTGATTATATTGAGAACCATTAGACTCCTATATATAGAAAGGAGGTTTTGTCATTTGTATCATCCAAGAATTGTTCATTTGTGTAATGTAAAGGAGGTTGCCCCCTCGAAGAGGCTGATTCTGAAGGCTATGATCTATCTTTTCTCTTTTGTGAGTTGGTTGCATAACATTTGGTATTAGAGGCTTTGGATTCTAAGGTTTCGCTACTCCAAACAGGTCATCATGGCATTTTCGCTATAACTTTTTTTTGGGACGTTTGAAAAGCTAAAAAAAAACCCATTTGAGCCGAAATATCTCTAAACCTTGGGACCCCATTTCAAATATTTTCTCAGTATATTTTTGTGGATATGATCCAAGAAAGTTAGGGCTTTTCTAGGATCCTAAATTATATCTCAAACATGTGACCTGGGAAAAATTGTCATAATTTTTTTTTTAGCATTAGATTGAAATTTCGCAAGAAGTTACAAAAAGAGGATGGACTATATTTTTCTTTGTATCAGTTTCAAGTCCTCAGGTCGAAACAGTGACACATGGAACTTCGTACAAGTTCACTCTACTGCATTAGTCTATAATCAGGTCATCGTAGGATATTTGACATAACTCTTCCTTGAAGAATCCAATGTTGATCAGACTTGCAGAGCTAGAAATAGAACTCAGAGGGCTACTGCGGGATGAAATTTCAGACCTTGGAGATTCGAAATTATAGAGATACAACATATTCAATATCGAGCTTCTACAAAATGAAAAAAGGTGTGTAGTTTTTTTTTAAAAACTATAAGTTTGATTTGAAAAATTAGTTTGAAGGAATTCAAAGGGCATAGTGAAACATTATTATCATTAATTGGTTCCCTGAAGAAAGAAAATGGAAACACCTAGTAAGCAATCTAAAAGCTCTAGCATGACTCATGAAAAAGAGGAAGAAATGCAACACGATATATCAAAATTATGAGACCAAGTGAAACAAATTTCACTCTCACAAAAAGTAGTAGAAGCTAATATGGATGGTTTATAGAAAGGCATGGAAGCTAAGATAGATGGTATGAAAGACAACATTGAAGATTGGAAGAAAGACATGGAAGGTTGGAAGGAAGGTTTGACAAAGTTGCTACAAGAAAGGCTTCCTAAGGGCCAAAAGGTAGTAGAGGAAACTCATAATGAGAACAAAAGAAATGTTAATCATGATTCGAAGAATGACAACATTGAAGATTTGAAGAAATATGTGGAAGGTTTGAAGCAAGGTTTGACAAATTTGCTACAAGAAGGGCTTCTTAATGGTGAAAAGGTAGTAGAGGAAACTCATAATGAGAACAAAAGAAATGTTAATAATGATTTCAGAAACTCTAACGTTGGAACAAAGCCCCACCACCTTCCAAAGATCAGTATGAGGAAGTTTGATGGCAAGGATCTCGTAACATGGATACTACAGATGGAACAATATTTCGATCTCCATAATGTGGAAAAAACAGAAAAGGTACGTATTGTAATTTTATATTTGTAACCAAATCAGTTTGTATGGTATTAATGGATTTTCTCTCGTAAACAATTTGTCACTTGGGAAATTTTTATGAAAGAAATGATAGCACATTATTAGGATACAAAAAGCAACATTTTTTTATCTAATTGGTAAATCTCAAACAAAAGGGTTAAATGATGGAGCACATTGAGGACTTCCAAAAAATTCAATATAAGGGTAAAAGATATTTCAGAGGAGCATAGGATTGATGTGTTCATAGGGAATTTAAAAGATAACACCTAACATGAGGTTTGCCTTTGGGAACCTGATTCATTGGAGAAGGCATTCAGGTTGGCAAGAAATATGGAAAGCAAAATTATGGCAACAAGAAAGCCTACCACTCACAACTATAAATGTGGAAGTGTTGTTGCTCCTAGCTTTCCACAACCTACAAGGTTGACACCACAACAATTGGAAGAAAAAAGAGTAAAAGGGATTTGTGATAGTTGTGTTAACAAATACACTAAAGGTCATAAGTGTGCTGAGAAGAAATTATTTTACATAGATTGTGAATAGGAGGAAGAAAAGAACGAGAAGTGTCAAAAGAAGAGGATATACACCAGGATTAAACCATAGAGAAAGAAGAAATGAATCCGACCATATCTTGTAATGCATTGCCCTAAATTACCACTCCTCAAACTATCAAGATAGAAGGACATATCAAGAATAAAAAGGTAATAGTGTTTATTGATGCGGCAATACCCATAATTTTATTCATTGTTAGATAGCCAAGGAATTCAATTAATTCCTATATCCAGCGCCAGAGTGTCAAGTGATGGTTGCAAGTGGAGCAACCATAAATTTCTCTGGAAAATGCTATAATATCAAGATATCCATGGGAGGATATTTATTGAATAGCCTAATGCTTTCCATTCCAATGGGTGGTGCTAATATTGTACTAGGAGTCTAATGGCTACAATCCTTAAGTACAATAGCTTTTAATTTTCAAGAACTTTTCATGAAATTTTCTTTGGAAGGAAATGAACTTAAATTAAGGGGTATCGCAGGGAAATAGGTAAAGATAATCAACTCTAAAGGAATGACAAAGCTTCTAAAGAAACAACAACGAGGCGTAATTGCACAATTATGTTCGCTAAAGGTTCTCACATAGAAATCATCTATTTCTCCAGATCTCAAAAAATTCTTGGACAATCATTCCAAGGTATTTGAGACTCCCAAAGGCCTCCCACCTATTCATGATCATGATCATGTTATTCATTTGATTCCAGGAAGTGTTTCTCCAAACATCAAGCCTTATAGATATCCCTGTGCCCAAAAGAGTGAAATTGAACGTATGGTTGCAAAAATGCTAAAGGGTAGTACAATTCAACCTAGTCAAAGTTATCTCTATGCTCCAATATATTGGTGCACAAGAAGGATGGGTCATGGCACGTGTCTCGATTATAGGGAGCTCAACAAGCTCACTATTAAAGATAAATTTCCCATTCCTTCCGTTGATGAACTATTGGATGAATTGCGTGGATCAATTTACTTCACCAAGTTGGATCTTCATTCAGGATATCATCAAATTAGAATGAATACTAAAGACATTAATAAAACAGCATTTAGAACTCATGAGGGTCATTATGAATTTTTTGTCATGCCCTTTGGCCTTACCAATGCACCTTCTACATTTCAAGGTTTGATGAATTCCATTTTCAAACATTTCCTTAGAAAATATGTGTTAGTATTTTTTGATGATATACTAATCTATAGCAATTCTTGGAAGGATTATGTTCAACATGTTGGCAGGGTTCTCAAATTATTGGAGTAGAAACAATTATATGCAAAAAGCTCCAAATGTTTCTTTGGAGTACAAGAGGTGGAGTATTTGTGTCATATTGTATCTCATGAAGGTGTTAAGATAGACCCTAGAAAAATTAAAGCCATTAAGGAATGGAAAATCCCCACATCCATAAAGAATCTATCAGGATTTCTTGGGTTGACAGGATATTATCGCAAGTTTGCTAAGAAGTATGGGAGAATAGCAGCACCCAGAACAACATTATTGAATAAAGATGCATTTTTATGGACTCCAGAAGCAACAAAATCCTTTGAACATCTTCAAGAGGCAATGTGCCAAGCATCAGTCTTAGCTACATCGGACTTCACAAAAACATTTATTGTGGAATGGGATGCCTCGGGAAATGGAATTGGTGTTGGTTTAATGCAAGAAGAAAGACCCATTGCTTTCAAAATCCGTCTAATCAAAGGAAAGTATTTACACAAAGCTATTTATGAGAAGGAAATGTTGGCAAACATGCACTTAAGAAATGGAAACCCTACCTAATGGGAAAACACTTTAAGGTAGAAACGGATCATGATAGCCTTAAATGCTTTTTAGAACAAAGATTATCTTTAGAAGAGCAGCAAAAATGGATCACAAAGATGTTGGGTTATGAATTTGAAATCTTCTACAAAAAAGGGAAGAAAAATGTTGTGGCAGATGTACTCTCAAGAAAGGATGAGGATGTGGAAGCATTGCTTTGTGCTATTTCTATTATCCAACCAGATTGGATAAACAAAACAAGGGATGAATGGAAAAATGACGAAGAAATGTGGGCACTTTCAAAATTTACAACAAGATCCCAATATATTTGATACATTTAGCTAGAAAAATGATTTGTTATGGTACAAAGATCACTTATACCTATGTAAGAATTTCAAACTCAAACAAAATATTCTTATGGAATTGCACACCTATCCCTTAGGAGGGCACTCAAAATTTTTAAAAACTTACCACAAGGTTAAGAATGAATTTTTTTGGGATGGCCTTAAATTGGATATTCAAAAGTTTGTGGCAGAATGTTTGATTTTCCAACAAAATAAATTTGAAACAATTATGACCCCAGGTCTATTACAAACTTTATCCATTCCAAGCCAATGTTGGGAGGAGATTTCAATGGATTTTATCACAATATTACCTAAGTCTGAAGGAAAGAGTGTCATCATGGTGCTAGTTGACAGACTTACCAAGGTCCCTATAATACTATTGATTCCCCCATTATTATTGTCATTGTAGCCCTTATTTTTATTATTGTGCCCCTATTGTCCCCATACCATTATTATTGTGCCCCATAGAAGCCCACTATTGTTATTGTTATTGTTGTGCCCTTATATTATTATTGTTATATCAGCTTTGATTATATTGTGATTACAAGGTGTTGGTCTATCTTTTCTTCTATTTTGTGAGTTGGTTGCATAACAAAACCCCACTTTGTCTAGTTTCTGTATGAAAAGTATGTCAAAGATGAGGACATTGACAACGAATACCCATAGATCTAGATTCATTATGAACTTTCGAAACAATTTGGCTAAAGGTGGGGGTGGAGCCCATTTTTATGGAGTAAAGCATAGATGTCTATGCAAAATAAACCCTATAATTTTCAAAGCAAAGTTGAAAACCCACCATATGTCAAAAAGTTCAACTCAAATCCAACATTATCCTAAATTTCAGGTGAAAATTTATATGGTGTGTATATACAACACAACTATAGTAGCATTGCAGTTGCTTTACACTTGCACATGTGATCACATAATAACTAGCCTAGGCATATAATTTAAATGTTTGATGAATATTGATAATCTTAGGACAATTATAGAATTAAGAAAAAGACTTGTGGTAGAAGGGTTGGAAATAGTTCAAATCTTAGGGTTAAAAATTAGTTACGACTAAAAGAACATGTTAATAACACAAATAATCACAAATCCTGATTTATAAAATGCAAGTAAATTAATAAATTTAATTACAATCTTTCATTAAATTGTGATGACAAAGAATATTCTTCTTTATTAAATCTTTCAAACATGCACCTAATATTTTTTATAAGAAAAACTCTAAAATTTGACACCTCTTTCCCATATAGACATCTATATCGATGTGATAATGGATTTTGAACATATATCTTTGTTCCTTATTATTTATATTTGATTTGAGTAAAATCTATAATTATTTAAATTTATGTTTACAATTTCCTCAATAAATGATAACATAGACATGAAAATAAATATATACTTTAAAAATGAATTTAGAAATACAATTTATGCATTTTATCTCAAACTATTTTTGAAAACTGCTATATTTTAATATATGTTATAATTATCTTCTCCTTTTCTCCCTTCGATCGTGACCTGCTCAGTGTTCTAATGTCTCTCGAAATCTTAATGATAATCTTCGGAATTCAATTCTCATGAGAAATGAAACTCATTTTCTATAAAATGGGAAAGTTTATGTCGTTTTGTCATATGTAATGTTTGTTGTTTCTATGTCAGTATCTGTTTTCTTTGGCATGCTACTGTATCGAATGGGAAAGTATGGTATATTTCTGGTTTGTAGTCTTCTGTGTAGATTTTTATTTGTAGATTCAAAAACTTATGTTATATACTAAAGCATAAGACAAGAATCTACTCTACTCATCAGCGGAAGCAAAAATTAATTGATGAAAACACTAAGCAAAAAAGGAATAATATCAATTACACAAACACAATATTTTTCTAGGGAAAGCAACTGCTCAAAACCCCGACTGTCTATATTACATTAACCAAAAGATTTGAGAAGAAAATATAATGCTTGGTCAACCCGAACAATTCATGCACAAGTACAATCTATCTCCCTACTTCCTAGGCAAGCCTCAGATGTATATAATATGCTCTTATCAATCTTGAGCTCAACCTACACAAGTATTTTCTATCCTTTTCTTGACTTAATTCCTTTGGCCAAAACATAACCAAATTCCTAGCCTTCTAAGCTCCTACTTCCTTGCGCAATTCCTGAGAGAATGATCCCATATTTAATTGGGAAATTCTCTCTCCATAACTACGCAATCCATCATAGGCCTTCTACTGATTGCATGCACCATATGTACAACTCGGAAAATTATACAACTGATAGTACATTGTCCCTAAACTCTAATATCAACTCAGTCTTTCTCTAAACTAACATGCATGAGTTATTTATGAGTGAACCTTTAGTTAACTGGTGGAGCAGTGAAGCTGCACTGGTGCTCGTCCCCACTATTAGACCACTTACTAATTCCTCCAATTGTTGGAACTAGTTTAAGAGACTATAACTCAGTTAGACTGAGTTAATTAATTACAACTCAAATGAACTCACCTGGACCCCTTAAATTTAGGAATCATTCTACATGACCCTAGATTGACTTCCAACTCAAATTTATTGAGACAACTAAGTCAAATTAACTTATTTAACTATTACAAGTCGCTATGAGAATAGAATCTCGATTTGTTTCCTAACTTAATTCAATTACAAATTAAATTAGAACTTCTAGATTCTATTTTTAACATTTCTTGCTTCTATTCTCAACACTCCCTCTCAACAAGAAAGGAATTCAACTCTATCCTGATCTTGTACCTTTGGAATGTTCAGCATTCAACACTTCTCTCTAGTGTTGTTGCTACTGCAACTTCTAAAATTGAAAAAAAATCCAAATTGAATAAGTATGATGCATCTTTCACCAGAGTCTCTAATTTCTACTAGTTACTACACTATCTACTGAAAACTTTGTGTTGTTGTTGACTCTACTCTATGCCATCTGCACTATTGCCAACTCTCCTTTCTGCTCCCAATTATATGACTACTTCTAGTCTCTGCCTTTGTCACTCTGAAATCTAATTGCATCAACTACCATTGATCCATACAGCTACTGTGTACTATGGGATCCCCTAGCAAGGTAATGATCCATGAGACAAAAAACACCTCAATGGATCCTTCCCAATTTCTGAACTCTTGGGACTATTGCTTCACTTTGCCCCACCTCTCACCTAGAGGTATGGTTGCATGTTATCTCTCTGCCCACTTGGCTCAAAATTTCCCCATACTAGAGGTCTCTGCTTGAGTGAATGTCTCCACTCGGTCTCCTCTCTGCTTCTCTAATTGTCGTTGCTCCACAACTTACTGAATTTGCTTCTAAGCCTGCACATTGAGAGGTAATTCATTCTCCCTCTCAAGAACCAATTCTCTAACCTTTTCCTTGCTCCTCAAGGATTTTCATGCATATTGTACCTCAAGTGCATACATGTTCTTGACTTGCACATTGATATGTTCCACCTGTCCCGTGGTGATGTGTTTAAGGAAAACCTTTCCTTTGCCAAAAATCACATTGTAACCATAGTCTTCCAATACCATGATGGAAACAAGATTATTATTTATTTCTGGAACATATATCACATTTATGATTCCGACAGGGGAGCCAAACTCCCTCTGAAAGCTAATTGTATTGATGGTAGTCACGCTATACCTCCCATCATCTCCAAACTCTATGTTATGCTTGAGGTATTTTTCCTCAAAGTCACTGAAGAGATCTTTTTTCCCCGTCATATGGAATGAGGCACTGTTGTCAAGAAACCACATGCTTCCTACTATAATGTTGGCCATGCATGCAATGATAGTGAAATTAAGTTCGAATTGTGAAGCTAGAGCTTCACCTGTTGTTGCTATTGCAGGCTCCTTCTTTGTTGCTTTCTTTTATGGGAAATTCATGGCATAGTACCCATACTCATGACAGTGAAAACACTTAATGTTTGACAAGTCCTTCTTCTTGCTACCTTCCTAGCCTTGGGACTTCTTTCCCTTGGCTTTATTTTCTTTTCTAACTAATGCAAAGTCCTCTTCCACTTCTTTGGATGATATGTGCCTTATAGGTTTCATGTAAGGCACATATCAATGATGAAGCTTGTGCAATTTATCAAGATGTTATAATAGAATGAAAAAATTTAGGAAAAATGTTACTTTTCTTAACATGTAGATAGAGAGACACTTTGTGAGATAGATAGTCACAACCAACAATAATAACTATTCTTATTTTTCCTTCATCGTCATGTCATATTATTTGTTGGGAGAGGGTCACCTGTGGTCAAGTTTTGGGGCATAAATCTCAAGTTTTGTTATGTAAAGTGTAAAGTCTCTGCAAGTTGTGGTCACAGAATGATAGATAGTAAGTGTCGTAAAGGGATTTTCCCTTATTTTATGTAAGTTGTGTCGGCTTGTATAGACCTACCCATGGTCCATAGACCATGGGATTGTATAAAAAGGAGAGTCTTAGAGAGTCTAAGATAGGGAAAGTAATGGGTCATTAGAAGTGAAGAGAGAAGAGTATTATAGTAGAAGAGAAGCTCTGTAGCGATGTGCACAGAGGCCTAAAGTAGAATCCATAGATGAGTGCGTGGACCCCTGCAGCTGAGTGCACATGGTAGTCTTAGGTCTATACGCAAATTTGAAGTATCAATAAAGAGATTATTCTAGAAATATCTGCGTTTTACCTATTTACTTCTGTTATGAATGAATGCGACTATGTTGATGAATATTGGGTTTATGATTTAATATTGTATTGATGCACGATTCTACATGATTTACATTGTTATATGAACGATATCTATTTACATGAAGAAAAACTTAATGCATGGTAAAGATGTCAGATACTAAAGCCGATCTAGGTAAATACAGAGCTAAGGGTAATTATAGAGGTGTGTAAGTATTTGACTTGCCTGTTTAGGGTCCGTGAAAGACAATTGTAGACCTTTGCGAAGATCTAGAAGCTAGTAAGAGGGAGTTATATCGATAAGTCTTAAAGGCTTATCGATCTATGCGAAGGAAGATAAAGGGTATAAAAACAACATCACAACCATCTCTGGGTGTGAAAACGTGGTTTCGGCATCCCCCCATACTGCTTCGCGTGAGACTTCAGCCCGCGATCCATGGATTAATGCCAAAAGGGCCAGTAGTGTAGGGATTTGGTTGGAAAACTTAACTCTGAACCTGGGTGAGGACCCACTAAGCCAACATTCTTCATTGATTTCACTTGGTGACCACGCAGGATTTTAAAATTGATGGTAAATTTTCTTCTAATCCCTAGTCATTAACCCACCCCTAACCTCTAAACCATTAACTGACCCTAACCCTTTAATCCAACCTAACCCCTTAGACCCTATCCCTCTAATCTTTAACACCTTAACCCCATCCCCCCTAATTAATCCCTTAAACCCCTAAGCCCTTAACCCTTAATACCTAAACCATTCATCCCTAAAACTTTAATAACTCCTTACCCCCTAAACCCCATTAACCTCTAAATCCTCTAGGCCCGAAACCCCATAAACCTAAATTAAACCCTAACTTATTAACCTCTAACCTCTTAACCTATTAACCACTAACTACCCTAACTTATAATTTGGAGTTTAGTTTTTTTATAATTTGAATATTTTAAGAATTTTAAAGACATACTCTGATGACAGATTTTAGTTTTTCTTTTTTTGATATTGTTTCAAAT
>APFE031471418.1:4982-25173 GCA_000404065.3 Pinus taeda
TCTGACCATCATTGCTTCTGATGTAGAGGTTTCTAAATTCGACCTTCTCCTTGTTTCTTCAGATAATAAAGATGCAACTACATCATCAAACTCAAGGGTTTCTGATGAACTAAGACTTATAGAAGTAACAATATGATCCCATGACTCGGGCAATGAGCACAACAAAGTAATAGCTTTATCTTTTGATTCAAATTTTACTTCTATACTTTCTAATTGCACCAGGAGAGTATTAAAAGCATTCAAATGATCAGTAATCGGTGTACCTTCCTCCATTCGCAAACTGTACAATTGTCGTTTCAGGAGAATCCTATTGGTTAAGGATTTTGTCATGTACAGCTTCTCAAGCTTCGTCCACAAACCAGCAGTCGTTTTCTCCGATACGATGTTAAACAAAACATCATCTGCCAAACACAGTTGAATAGCACTCAATGTTCTTTCATCCATCTCGGTCCACTCATCATCTGTCATATTGTAAGGCTGTTTGGATTTGCCCATCAACGCCTTCGCCACGCCTTGTTGCACAAGCAGATCGTACATCTTCACCTTCCAGATCTCAAAGTTGTTTTTTCCATTGAACTTTTCGATCTCAAAACGAGCACTTTGAGTTTTTGCCATATTGTATCAACCAAAAAACAATCTCCAATTCCAACTTGTTAATTAATCAAATTAATATCTAACAAAAAATGCCTTCACCTTCTACTACACTGCCTTCATCGTATTAAAAAATCTCACTGTTGTACAAAACTGCAGATTACACAAAAAATAAATAACAAAAATTGCAGTTTTACCAACACGCTCCTCGGTTGGCGCGCCGAAAGGGACTTGGCGCTACCTGAACAGCAGACGATCCGCGCCAGAAACAAAAACGCTTAGAGTACCGAGATTGACACGACTATACCCGTCGGATCCGCACCAATCGGGATATTGGCGCTCTAGCGCGACTATTAAGGTCGGATCCACGCCAATTGGCGCGCCTATTCCGCGATAAACTGCGCCAATCCGTTCACTGTCTAATATTGGCGCGATTGTTTCGCCCGAAACCGCGCCAATCACCAATCTCCAGAAAACTCCACCTGCAGCAGCTCTGTCGCACGCATGCACTCGCTCCTCAACACGCTCTGATACCAATTGTTAGAGAAAACAGTGCGCATCGGAAATTAAAAGACAAACACAGTATAAAAAATCATACATAAATGACAGTTATTTAACGTGGTTCACCCAACCAATCTGGGCTACGTCCACCAAACAAAGGCATCGGCAATCTTATTATTAAATAGGAGATTACAATAATTTATTTCCTCACACACTCTCTACCATCATACAATATCATGTACGGGCATATTTTTATAGCGAAGAGAATAAAACTGACTCATAAATTCTCTCACAACAAATATATGATGCATTAACTCTTCCCCAACATAGTAGAGCTAATATAGCAACAAATCCTATTGTTGTTACCTACATGAGATTTTTGCCCAAATTCTTAAAACCGAAAATCTCAACATATTAATTGTCCTTACGAAAAAAATTTAATTGTAATTTTTTTTAAAACAACTCAACTAATTATATAATTTTGAATGTACCAACCATCTTTTTGAATTGTGTTTTTTTTCTATCAATTCTTGTATAGAATGGCTTATTAAAATACAATATGAATATAAATTTAAATGTTTGACACAGTACAATTTCTTAGTTTATATATATATATATATGAAATATAAATTTAAATGATTGACACAGGTACAATTTCATAGTTTCTATATATATATATTATATATATTATATATATATATATATATTATATATATTTATTTATTTTATTTATATATATAATGTATTTGGAAATGTTTAAAAAAAATGCTTTAATGAATTATTAATATTTATCATAAATATATTGTACATAATTATATATCATTTGTTAACACTATATTATAAACAACCACATTTAAGTAGGATATAAAAAATTACAATGCACTAAAAAGCAAAAACATTGAACTCTCTTTTTCCAACATATTGGCATTGTAGGTTTTTTTTAAGGGTTGTTTTTCTCAACGTTGAAGGTATGTTGTTTTATATTATCATCTATTATATGATTAAGCTTAATTAAAATTTAATTATTAATTTATTTTTGATTTCCTAATTAAAATTTAATTTATTTATTTTAATTATCGGATGTAAATAAAAATTGTGACAATTTTTATTAATTATAAATTTAATTAAAATTTTGAGTTTTAAAAAATAAAAAT
Source organism: Pinus taeda (assembly GCA_000404065.3). Classification (NCBI taxonomy): domain Eukaryota; kingdom Viridiplantae; phylum Streptophyta; class Pinopsida; order Pinales; family Pinaceae; genus Pinus; species Pinus taeda. Next base: position 7,229 of record APFE031471418.1, read on the forward strand.
ATATATTATCACGATTTGTTTTTCAATTTTTTTTAATCAAGAAATTTTATTGATGGACTATGTTATTTGTGAAATGAGAATCAATAAAACAGATTATATGAAAACATTTCTTTGCAAAAACTTGTTAGGCTCTAGTTGAATCTCAAATTAATGATATTCTCTACATTGGTTGGTGGTACTTTTTGTTATTTATAATTTAATGAAAAAAAACATTATTTATTAAAGATGCCAGATTATTAAAAAAAATTCTTATCAAAATATATATTTTTATATTTTATAATTTAATTTTATATAAAATATTTAAAAAGAGAAAAAAACACAATAGTAAAAAACATTTATTTCATGTAATAAATGAAAATGAACATGATTTCACAGAATTATATGCCGATCATTGGCTTATCCCATAAAATTCATTTGAAAAAACTAAGTAACCATCTCATTAAAATTACGAAAACATGTTTTATTTTTCTAAGATATTTATAAAATTACGATCGCCATGTCAACATTGTTAAAAGAATGAAGTGATCATCTCATTTACTTATTTTTCTAAATATCGAAAAAGTACTTAAAAACAGTTGTTATTCATATTTTTTTAATATTATAAGAATTATTTAATATCATTTTCATTTTAAATTTATTAAAAATAGATATCAAATAAAAATTATTTAATATGGGAAGAAGATGGAGCTTCGACTGCGGCCTAAAGCAGGTTAGGATTAGGGTTTGTACTACTCCACCTACACCAAACGCCTTGGTCATGCATCTGCTTGCACCCTATTGTTGTTTACTGTTACCATCAATGTTACCTGAGGCGACCCTCTTGTCCGTTTTGTTAGTGTATGCAACGACCCTCCGTTGTAACAAAACTATGTGGTGTTTTTGCCAGCTGGCGCAACTTTTTTGTTACTGTCGACTACGGTCTTGGAGCTAGACCAGGTCGATGACTTTGAGGATCCCTATGCCTCGATTCCCATTTGGACGTCTTCTCCTCCCCTAATACCAGATGTGTCATTTTCTCAACATTCTGTCATCTTTGACGTTTTCCCCCAGGCGATTACCTTACCCTCGTATTCTAATCCAAGAACCTCCTGTCCAGTTGATCCCTTGCTTGAAGACCCCCTCTCATGGTCGGTTTCCGCTACCCCTCCACCTTCGCAGCAACCCTACATTTCGTGGCCACCTGCATTAGCCTGGACCCCTCCATTTATCCCTCGGGTTACTCACTGAACCCTCTAGTTAACATTTCGACCCACATTTCTTCCTATGCTCCTGAAGCTTGCCTCCCTGACTTGCTTGCCGATCCTTCACACTCCCCTATTCCGGTGCCACCCACATCCAGTTTCTTTGAAGGGATACATCTCGGGTTGAGGAATCTATACCCCCTTTGGGATCCTACCGGAGTGCCCATAGCGACAAGGTTCATAAGCAAGGGAAGAAGACAAGTGTGTGAAATTTAAATACCAGGACATTGCCCTTCGTTTTAGTGAAGACATCAAGATGAGAGACATGATTGATACAACAGACAGAGTATTGGTTGACCACGTTCGTGGACATAACTACTCAACAACCAGGCTCAAACAGTGGACTGTAGAGATTTGGGGTCACATTCTAACTGGCCTCCCGTTTGTTCAATCTTTGGCTCGAGGCTGGTTCATCCATCATTTTGTGAGAGCTAAATACACCACATGGATCTTATCAAAATTTTGGCACATAAATCATACCCCAGTCCTACTAAAAAGATGGAGCCCATTGTTCAATCCTGAGAGAGAGAAGCTTAGAATAGGCCCTCTATGGGTAAGACTCCCTGGTTTTCACCTTCACTTCTGGTCAAAGGACATCTTCTGCTGTATAGGGAATGCCCTTGGCACCTATCTGGTGCATGACAACTCATATCTGCCTTTGGGCAATATGTCCCTGGCGTGAATTCTAGTCCACCTCGACACCAAGGAGGGCTTAGAGGAGCATATCACTTTGCACTAGAAGCATTATACGCACACTAAGATACTTGATTATGAAGGTGTCTTATTCCATTGTAGACATTTCCACAAGGTTGGACATTTATATAAGGAATGTCCTCTGAACAAGAAATCCACAGCTTCAAAACACCAGATGGAGGACCCGATCATAGGCTCAGAGGCACCTGATCATCGAGCAACCACCAGTACTAATTCGAACAAGGTGGCCAAAGTGACTCTGAAGAAGTGCGGAAATGCTCCCACTCAGCCTTCCTCACCTCCCATGAACAGGGCACGGGTGGCTGTGGCAGTTGTGCTCTCTTCGGGTAATTCTAATCCTTGTTCCTTTGTTTATTCCATTTCTTCCCATGTATCTGCATTTGATACATCTGGGCAACATCGCATATTCATATCTGCTCCGTCCCCTCACTCCTTAGCATGCCCTCTAAATCCCCCCCACTAACTATATCCTGTACCCCTCCCTCCTTCCCAGAGCCGGCCTCCTCCGCTGATCACTCCACCACCACTAATTCTGTGAATTGTTCACAATCCTACAATCTTCGTTCTATCAATCGATCTTTACCTCTGGAATCCTTAGGTATTGGTTTATTGTCCCCCTTCATTCCCCCGAACCTCCTCGGGGTTGACCTTCATTTATTTCCAAGGCCAAGATACAGGCTGTTAGTGTCAGTATCTTCATCTCTCCATCAGTGATCAAATTCTCTTTTTGCATGCATTTTAGGTGTCCCATCCGATTAGCTGCATTCCATTAGGTAATGGATCAACTGATAGTAGTGGTTCATTATCAAATTTCCCTCATGGTCTTTACTTGCTGGCCTATTTTCACAAGTTCAGGTCATTTACAGCCGTTTTTTATCATTACACTTGAAGAAGTAATTTTAGGGTTTTCAAGTCTCATTAGTCTAGGGTTTGCTACCATGGTCTTCAAAAGCTCAATAAGAGGTTAGAAGGCACATGAGGGTGTTTAATAAGTTCATAAAATCACAAATTTCACTGATGATTTGCTTCATAAAGGGTTTTTACCTCAAAACTCTGTTTTGAGGTGAAAACAAAGTTTTTCTATTTTCATGTACAAATTTATGTAATTTTAATGTTTTCATATGTAATAAAGCTTCAACTACAACCTTTGGTAACCTTGCCAACTCCAGCACTCCAGCTACTGCAAAAGAAACAAAAACATCCAAGCATCATGTCCATCAAATGACAAAAAAGAGCCAAACTATAGAAACAGGGTTTTTAAAAGCAAAGTGAAAAGGAACTTTAGAAAGTGGGTTTTTTCTAAATGAAATATTAAAGTCAAAATGTATATAAAGTGATCCTTTGTATTATAAGACCTCATTTGTGCTAAAGAGAGAGAGAAAGAGGAAAAATCACATTTGAGGAGAAGCAAGTGAAAGTTGCAGCAAAATACTCCAGTTTTCACCGGTATGATGCACCTGGGCACTAGCGTGACACACTTGTCAAGCGCTACGCACCGGGCGCAGGATTTGCAAAGGAATTTCAACGTGCGCTACGCACAGGAAGTGTGCTACGCACTTGGGCGTTGGCGCGGCGCATCTGTCAGCTAAGCTCAAAAACTCATTCCATCGATTTTCCAAGCCACCAAACTTGCAAACAACCTCTCTACAAGTAAGTACATCTTCCCATTTGCCCTAGCAAGAGATTTTGTCATCTATGATGGTGATGTGAGTGCTTAAAAAATGAAACCCTAATTGCCTCAAAGTTGTGTTGTCAAAACTGCCTAGGGTTTTTGTTATTCTTGCTGTTTTCACTCCCTTGTATGATTTTCCCACATCCCATCCCCCTGCACTAAATTTCCTTAATTCCCTTCCCCTTTCCCTCTCCCATTAACGCTCACCTTACCCTATCATCAAACCCTAAGCCCTATACCTAATTCCCACTATTCCCTAAAAAAACCTAATTCCCCTTTTCCTAAACCCTATCATTCCCTAAAAACCCTACAGCCATCATCAAAACCCTCCTTTGAATTTTATTATCAATGAACCCATCAAATCCAAAAAAAGAAAACAACAGTCACCTATACTTAAGAAAATCTCTTCATACTCATCATTATACATTCTACATTTGCAAATATGGAAACAGATTCAGCTTATGAAAGGGATGAGGAAACTGTGAGTGATTCCTCCCAAGAGATTCATGCACCAAGAAAAACACATAACAGAGGAAAACACATTCGGGAGGAGCCCACCACACTAACAAAGTTACTAGCTTTCCCTCTTGCAATAACATGTTTTAAACATCAGCCTTGGTACCAGTTTTGTGAAATGGTGGAGAGGGTGAAATACCACCATGAACTTGCCAGGCTATTTTTCCTTCATCTTCATAATGGCGAGGTGAACTTAGCAGGTGTTTCCTTCACTTTGACACTTGAAACCATAGCTGAAGCAACAGGTATTCCAAATGTGGGTGAACAGTGGAACAAAAGACAGCTTGTAGGCAAAGAGCATTATGAGCCTTATGTCAAGGCTAGTTATCAAAAGCAAATCAGTAGGGTCTTTCCTTTTAGATACCTACAGGACACTTTTGCTCCACTCATAAAGCTCATTATCAAATATTTCACCTGTGAAGGGAGGTTTTCTCGCTTGTACACCTACCATGTTAGATTATTGATGCATTTCACTAGAGTGAGGATGATGAACCTCCCCTATTTCATATGTAGAAATATTGAGAAGATGGCTACATTGGTGCAAAGGAAACCTCTTCCTCAATAGTTCAGTAGCCTTTATCATTTTTCATTGATCAAGATTGTTGTTTTGCATCAGCTGAGCTTGTTGAGTATTTTATGGGATTTTCATTTCACATGAGGTTTTCAAAAGCCCTCAGGTGACCCCATCAGTGTTTCAAGAAAAAGGAGGGCCTTCAAATCAGCCAGAGGTTCACGAGACTCAAACTACAGGTGTGACGGTATTTGTCACTTATGGAAAGGGCACAAGGAGACTATTTGCAGCTGCCACACGAGTATTATCTCCACCAAGGGTGGAAGGGGTCTCGTTCTCTTCACCGGACAACAGGAAAAAGCTATCTTCACCTAGGGTGAAAGGGGCTTTTCCTTCTTCTTCAGCAGAGAAGGTATAGGACAGAGGAAAGAAAGCATTGCATGATGAAGGGCCTTCTGAAGGCCAATATAGGGATTTCATTTGATTGAGGAAGAAGACACTGATTTGGGCTCACTCAAGGATGAGATCATCAAAGAGCAGGAAGCTAAGATCGAAAGCCTATCACTTAAAATTCAGAGGGCTAAATGGATCATTAAATACCTTGAGCAACAGAACAAGCAACTGGAGGACAAACAAACAATCATGGAGCTGCAAAACATAAGGGAAAACTGGAAATTGGCAAAAAGAAGGAAGGTCAAGCTAACTTCACTAGAAAAAGAAATTGAGGCTGACCGGGAATCATGGTTAGAGAGGGAAAACATGCATTTGGAAAAGCTGTTGGACAAGGCTAATAAGGAGAAGAAAATGTTGCGCCACATGGCTTACCACTATTTGGCCCAGAACAAAATTTGTAAAACAAGGATAAGAAGCCTAAAAGCCAAGTTAAGGAGAACTTTGAAAAGAAAGAAAGAGAAAGATAATCTCAATATCTTGGCTGAAGCTTCATTGGCCCAGCATAGCACTTAACATAGATCAATCATGCCAAATTTCAAGAAATTTGGTGAACTTTTTGGCATTTTTGATTTTTTCAGGGAAAAAACAGGTTTTTTCGGCAGGTGCGTAGCGCCACCGGTGCTCGCTTTTGATAGGGACCTCCATTTGAATAAAAACTGGCATTTTTGGATTCTTTATGAAAATTTATGCATGCTCAAAAATTACTAGGAAATTTTGACAAGTTTTGGACCTCTAAAAGGACCACAAACAACCACAAAATGCCTTCTCTGCCACTTTTTGGCCACATAGGAAGCAACCTTGGGAGATTACAATTTTGGAGGGGAAAATCGACTCCAAATCAACAAATTCAAGTTGTTCCAGAAAGTAGACTCACCAGGCTTTCCAACACGCTATCTTGCACCTGATTTGGACCTCCGGAAGCCCTCCAAAAGCAGTTTGGAAAAGCGCTACGCACAGGATGAAAAAGTGCCAATTTTACTCAAAACTCTATTTTTCGCCTAGTTTTCTTATAGTTTAACTTTTTTGTCTCTTATGGTCAAATTCATGATGTGACATGATGTAAATTGATGTACTATGATGTAAAAATAATAAAAATTGACTTGATAAGGTAGATACATTAGTTTTAGGTGGTTTAGAGTTGAATGCATCAGTTTCCTAGGTTTTAGAGGCAAGTTGTTCCACTGCCTATTTTTGTGTTCCTAATTTAGATATGGTTGAAACCACCCCTATTCTCATGGATTTGACTGTTGATGGATAGCACAGGTGGTTTGGAGGTCTATATCATGTGTTTTTTCAGTCATTTGTAAAGGTTGGACTCTTGTGGATGCATTGAGCAATATTGTACATCACTTCTGCAGTTTGGCAAGGAAATAAACCAGGGTTTTGCAGCATTTTGTGGGATTCTTGTGGTTATGTGATTTAGCATTGTTTTCTTCTAAGTTATTCAATGATCTTATTTTTATGTGTGCCATCATCTCTTTTATTCTTCATAGCTAAATGAATCAAGCGTAAAAGGTAGAATTCATTGATGTTTCAGTGCTTTGCCTTGGGGTTTATTTAGTTCTACATATTTTCTACTATTTGAAGAGGACTCGTGAGACTTGAATGCCCTCTCAAGCTCCTCAACGGTCTTTAGACTCACCATTACACTCATTTCAAAGTGCTAAAACACTTGCCTACCTCGCCCCACAGAAACCTCTGCAAATCTGTGTTGATTTCCCGGACCTAAAGCTGCCTTCCTCATCTGATCCAACAACCAACCATTAAATTCAAACAAATTCTTTTGAGCAAGAATACCTAGCCTAAAATTAGTATTCATTTCAGTCATCTCAAGCCTTCCTTGATAAATTTTCATTGAGATTGACAAGGAGAGAGACCTCTCCCGACCTGGTAGGGCTAGCTACTAGGTTAAGCATGGTTTGATGTTACCCTAGACCTGCCTTTCTCAGCCTAAGGTAGATTTAGGCACTAACACAGGCTAGCATGGATGTCATTGCAGGTCGTCAACTCGCTATTGAGAAGGTTCTTAGAGCACAAAACACCCCAGTGTCCTCCCCTTCATGAAATTGTTTTCTTTCAATTGCAGAGGGTTAGCTAGTCCCGCTAAAATTTTTTTTTTCCAGAGGCTCTTGAATATTGAATGAGTGGATGTTATTTTCCTTCAAGGGACTCTAGGGTTAGCCGACCCCATTACTCACTTACTTGGAGCCATGCTACCTAGATGGAATTTCCATACCCTAGATGTTAATGGGAGATCTGGGGGCATTACACTGGGTTATAACCCTGGGCTGATCAAATTAATCAATATATGGGGGGAACTGGATTTATTGGGGCGAATTTTTTCACACCTGAGCTTGGTAGTGAAATCATAATGATCAATGTTTATGGTCCCTGTCAAAACTGGGTCGCCTTCTAAGATCAGTTACTCAGGTCCAGCCTCCTGCAAGTGGATAACCTTATTCTGGGAGGCGATCTTAATTTCTCTATTGGTTATTCAGAATCATGGGGACGTAATGCTCAGATTGACTCTTTATATGACTACTTCGAGTCCATGTTATATGATCATGGATTAATTGACATCCCTTCGGCCCGGTTTCAACCCACCTGGAGAAACATAAGGACTAGGGATGCAAGCTGGCTCGAAGATTAGACTGTTTCCTCCTTAAAGAGCGATTTCCAGGAAAAGGGTACATCTATCATCAATGAGTTGGTTTGGGGGGACTTTCTAATCACTCACCCATTTACCTTGATCTCAGTGGATGAGTAAAAAATCCCAAAGCACCTTTCAAGTTTAATTTTACATGGTTAAAGGACCCAGACTACATCAAGCTTGCCTTGGCCTATCAGAAGGCCCACCCACCTAGTGCGGGAGAAAATTTATCAGAAGGGTTTTCTCATAATTTAATCAACCTGAAGCGCCTCTCCATGAGTTGGGCTCACAAAAAGAGATTATGCGATGATGAAACCCTAAGAAACATTGAGACAGAGATTGCTAATATGGAAGATGAACATGGGCGTGGATATTTGTATGTTGAACATAAGAATTATCTCACATCCCTGGTCACTCAGAGGGATAAGACCCTTAAGGATAGAGAAGAATCGTGGAGGCTCCAGAGTTGAGCTATTTGGATTAAAGAAGGAGACAATAACACTAAGTTCTATCATAAATTTTCCAATGGACGCAGAGCAATCAATACCATTTGGAAAATGACAAATAAGCAGGGCATACAGGTACACTCCTTTCAGCAATTGGCCTCTCTCGGCACCTCACAGTTCAGGAATCTCTACAAGACCTCTCCTAATGTTTCCCTTGTTGAAATCATTAGGGTTTCCCAGCTTTTTCCCTGCTTTGTGAATCAAGAGGATGAAGAGGACCTTAATAATCCTATGTCGATGGGGGAGTTTCAATCTACTCTAAAATGGTTCAAGAAGGACAAGAGTCCTAGACCAAATGGCTGGCCTGTAGAGTTCTATACCACATGTTTTGATCTCCTTGGTGAGGATCTCCTCAAAATTATTGAAGATTGTCACACTATAGGTCGCATGTACGAGGCCTTCAACTCCACTTTCATTGCACTCATCCCAAAATCTAATAACCCAGACTCCTTCAATGATTTTTGCCTAATCTCACTTTGCAACCGTATATACCAAATCATTGCCAAAATCATTGCAAACCACCTTCGCCCCATTCTATCCACTCACATCACATCTGAGCAGTTTTCTTTCCATCAGGATCATTAAATACATGAAGCTATCGGTACAGCCCAGGAGGTACTACATTCCATCAAGTCAAAAACGTTGAAAGGTATGATTCTCAAGGTAGATCTCTCGAAAAAATTTGATCGCGCTAGCTGGTTATATATAAGAATACTTTGAACTCATTTAGGTTTTCCTCCGGATTTCATCAATTTGATTATGTGATGTATAAAAAAAGTATCTTTCAGTGTTCTCATAAAAGGTTTAGCTTCACCCTATTTGCACTCGGAAAGGGCACTCAAACAATGTTGCGCCCTCTCCCCATTATTATTTATGGTGATTATGGAGGGTCTAAGCAAGCTCATCTTGGAAGAACATAGGCTGGGCCGAATACAGGGAATTAAGATCTCCAACAATTGCATACTGACTCATTTACTATTTGTGGATGATGTCCTTCTCTTCCTTAATGGAGGTATCAGAGATCTGACCAGGCTACAAGCTATCATGACCATCTTCAATATTGCATTAGGCATGGAGATTAATAACAACAAGTCTACCATCACTACTTCGGGTTGCTCTCCTCATGAAATTCAACTTTCGCTCCACAGGTTTCCCTTAACTCTACACTCCCTGGATGATGGACTAAAATATCTTGGATACCAGCTGAAACCTCACCATTATAGAATCATTTATTGGCTATGGTTAGTTGCCAAGATCAAGCGAAGACTCTGTATTTTGCATCACAAATATCTATCTAGAGCAGGTTGACTGGTCCTCATATAAGCTGTTCTGGAGGCCACACTTGTCTACTGATGTCCCTAGCATGGATCCCTAGGGGCATACTCTCTAGAATACAACACCTATGTACAGATTCCTTTGAAAAGGTAAACAGGAAGGAAAGATATTTGCTTGGGCCCGATGGGAACTAATAGAACTATAGAATTTTTTGCAAATTCTCTACAAATCTACCTCTGAGATCTATGTAGAAAATCTAATAGTAGATTAAATTGATAATGGAATATAGCAAAGCAAAATACTATAATCTACTTCTACTATCAAACTTGCAGAAGCTTAAAGATTGAGCAAGATCGAGCTGAACACGTATAACCAGAAGAGGAAGAATCAATGCACATGAAACACATAAAATACTCAGGGGAAAGCCTCAGCTAAAAACCCCACTATCTATATTATCATACAAGGTGAAAATACATCAGAATTATACAAAGCCTTAGCTCTCATAGCTAGCCAGCTCTCAGTACAATCCTCCTGGATGCTCACAGGCAATCAAATCTTCTCACAAGCCTTCTACTCTGCCCTCCAAGCCTCCTATTTCCTTGTGCAGTTTCTCCTGGGTGATCCTCTTGTTACCAAGTGTAACATTGATCTCTCAGACTGATCTCACACCCTGTAAAACTATGCAATCCTCAAGGTACCTTCCCTTGACTGCATGGATGAGTTTCCTTTATAGGAAAAAATATGCAACTGATAGTAACGTGTCCTTGACATTTAGCTCAACTGTGTCTTTCTTAGAACATACATGCATGAGTTTCTGATGAGGGAATCTTCAGTTATCTGGAGTACACTAGTTGAGTGCATGCATGCATCAATTGACTAATAACTCACAATTAGTTCCTCAAATAGTTTGGAACTAATTTAACTGGACTTAACTCAGTAAACTGAGCTAACTAATTACAACTCAAATATAACCCAATCTTATCTCCTTAATTAAGGGATAGTCTACTTTTTTTGAGGGATAATTGTTGCATTACTTTAGAAATAATTCTAACTTGAATTTCTCCAACTAATTAATCCATAATGAATTAATGAATTAATTCCAAGCAGCTGGTGAGACTAAATTCATAATTTTAATTCAAGGAAAAATTAAAATTGGAATATTCTGGATTCTATTTTTATCATTTCTTGTTGCTATTTTTAACACTCCCTCTCAACAAGAAAGGAATTCAACTCGATCCCGATCCTGAACATTTGGAATGTTCTGCACGCAACACTTCTCTCAAATGTTTTAGCTCCAGCAACTCCAGAAACAAAAAAACCATCCAACCTGAATCAGAATGATGCCTCTGTCATCAAAGTCTCTGACTACTATTGCCTCTATCGACTGAAAACTTTGTGCTTCTGCTAGCTCAACCTTTCTACACTGTTGTTAATCCTTCTCTGTGCTCTTCAGTATCTGACTGCTCTAGCCTTTGTCACCTTGATCTCTGATTGCATCAATCCCACTGATTCCTCCCACTACTATGTACTTTGAGCTCCCATAGCAAGGTACAATCCATGAGTTAAAACCTCTCAATGGACCACGCCCAATTTCAACCTTCTTGAGAATATCACTTCCCATCGCCTCACCTCACACCTGAAGGTATGGCTGCATGTGATCCCTCTGCTGACTCTAATTGTGGCTCCTCCACAATTGTCTGAGACTTCTTCTGGGACTGCATGTTGAGAGGTAATTTACTCTCCCTCTCAACCACCAAGTCTCTAACATTTACCTTGCTCCTCAAGCCTTTGCATCCATCTTGAACCTCAAGAGCATACAGGTTCTTGACTCTTGAAACGATCTATTTCACCTGTCTCGTGGTGATTTGTATAAGGAAAACCTTTCCCTTACTGAAGAAAACATCATAGCCTTTGTCCTCCAACATCGCAATCGATACCAAGTTCTTCTTCAGTCTAGGCACATACTTCACATCTGTCAAGGTGATGGGAGCTCCATGCTTCCTTTGAAAAGCAACTATGCCCACTCCTGAAACACTAAACCTTTCAGTTACGACTACCTCTCATGGAAATGGTCATACGTTTGAATGACTTACTTAACTCAGTTGAATCCCAAAAATGATATCTAACTAAACCTTTCGTCGTCACCCATCTCTATGCGCATCTCAAGGTCTTTCTCCTCCAAGGTACTGAATAAAATTTTATCACCAGTCATGTTGAATGAAGCTCCACTCTCAAGATACCAACCACAACCCATCATCGATGACACCATGGATGCGATGAGGGTAAAGTCCATTTTGAACTGAGAGGCTAATGCCTCACCTTCCGATCCTTCCAAGAAGCCCTTCTTGGACTTATTCGATGGGCAATTAGTCGCATAATGTCCCATCTCATTTTTTTTTTTAGTTGAAGTATGATATGAATTCGATTTGCACCTGTAGCCCAAAGTTCAAACTTCAAATTCTCTTTTCAGTATATTGTTCACAACTCTGATAAAGTAGGCTCTGATACCATGTAGAATTTCCTACAAATTCTCTACAAATCTACCTCTGAGATCTATATAGAAAATCTGACTATAGATTAACTTGATAATGCAATATACCAAAGCAAAATACTATAATCTACTTCTACTATCAAATTTGCGGAAGCTTAAAGATTGAGCAAGATCGAGCTGAACACATAACCAGAAGAAGAAAAATCATTGCACATGAAACACAGATTCTATATATAGATGTTTCATTACTCTGTTTCTATATATAGACGTTTCAGTCTTGCTTGAATATAGCTTATGGTTTAATAACTCAGGGGTTTTAGGGTTTTAATAGAATATGGGTACTCGGCTCACGATGAGTTCTCTCCAGAACTCTACCAAGAGCCGATAAACCCTAACTCCTGAGTTATTTACAATCCAAGGTCATAAGAAGGTTTGGGTCGACTATCTTTGTATAGGTTTCTTTGTTATGAATAGATGGAATATAACAATGTAAATCCTGGGAACTAATATTTTGTATATTGCATATCTTTTCCAAAAGACTGTGTAAAGTCTAGAGATATAGTAAATATAGAAAGTCCAGGACATAATATTGATTCTCTAAACTAAGTCCTTCATTGCTATGCTTAAAATGTTCCCTGTAGTTAATCATTAGAATGTTTACTGCAGATATTACTGCCATGTAAGTAGATATGTTAGTTATCTATTGTATGCTCTCGTTACATGTATATCTTTGTTAGCAATGCAATTTATCAAAAGATAGTATTTCTTTTCTTTTCAGTGACATAATAATGTTGACACTATATTATAGCCCGTTAACTTAATTTCTATTGTAACAATGAACAGTATATTCTTTTCCTAGCGATAATTTGTTGACACGGTAATATTACTTATCTGTTTTCTTGTACGAGTGTGATTTATGCACGTAACTCCTTTATGTTGGAAGGTCTCTCCACCCAACCTCGGATTTGGAAATTACCTCCAGAATGCACGTAATTTCTTTATTTTGGAAGGTATCTCCACCCAACCTTGGATCTGGCATTACCTCCAGAATCCCCCTTTGAGCTCTTCCACTTCTGTCAATGATAAACAGTCTAGTACCTTGGGCGTCAGGACCATGTCCAACCTCAAGTCTTGTACCCACAGCTGTTATCACAGTTTCGTTCCCACTGGTTAACTTACTTAGCTCTAGGAAGAAAATAATCACAACACTGTTTTTCCTCTCCTTTTTCCAACCCCATAGGGTTCTATCCTTTTTCCTTTTCAAGGGAGAGGGTGAATGAACTATTTTTTCAGAAGTTAATTTAACTAACTTAACTAATTAATATTTAACAACCTCTACTCTCGCTTTTCAGACTAAATGTTTTAACAATTCAAATTAAACTAAATAAAAATTAACAGTGGTAAATAAAACTTGGTAAAAACAATTGCTGGTGTGTCATTGGGTGTTACATTTAACGAATTTCAATTTATATTTTAGATTATGAATATATATTTCCTTTCCTTTATTTTAAATAGAATAAAATAATCCGATTTATAAAAGAAGAAAAACGGCTTTCATCATTGGTACTATTGTGGTATTATGATTCCTTACTAACACTTTTACCAACGGAATTAGGATTTTTGTTAAGTGGTTAATTATTAGAAAATTTTAAAATTTTAAAATAATTTTGTATTTTTATTTTTTTATTATTAAAAATTTTAGACTATTTTAAATACCATGCAAATGGGGATTATTTTTTAAAATGACCCTTGACCACTTTCAATTTTTATATTTTAGGTCATGAATATAGATTTCCTTTAGTTTATTTTAAGTAGAAGAAAAAAGCCCATTTATAAAAGAAGAAAATAGGCTTTCCTCTATTGCTCTGTCTTATGGTCAGGAATTAAAATTGACGCCCGTATGCCAGTTTTTTCCATTTTTACCCGTAAAATACAGTTAATTCTAAAATAAAAACGTCATTGTTAACGTGCAAATAATTTTACAAAAAGTCAAAATGACGGGCATATAAAAAAGTTTGAAGTTTCAAATTTTATACTTATTTATATATTTATTTAGTTCCAAATTTTATACTTCATTATATATTTATTTATTTACAACTGGCACACAACTGTAAATAGTTTCCTCGCTTGTTTCCACCAATCCATCTGCTTTGTTTATTTATTTATTTACACCAATTGGCTTTGTTTATTTATTTATTTACACCAATTGGCACTGTAAATGCTTTCCTGGCTTGTTTCCACCAATCCATCTACCTTGTTTGGCGAGCCTGCAATGCTCTGAATCATTGAGAAGAAGATATATTAATTTTATTTGTAATAACACGCAACTACAAGAATATATTTATACATATTTTTATTTTTCACATGAAAAAATTAAAGTACAATGCATGTCCGATACTACTTTATATTCAAGTGCATTTAATGTGATTTAACATTTGGAGTTGGTGTCATGTCTCCAACTAAAGTTATAATAGTAATTTTTTTTTAAGGTATATATTATGGTGGACACTATCACGTCGGAAACAGGTTGACGGTTCTCACCCGTTTGGTCGATAAATAAGTTTCTGGCAACCGGAATAATGGTTTCCGGTAATGGAAAGGGCTTGGTACTCCCAGGTCAGCCTAACATTAACTCCCTTCGCAACTCGAGAACTTCCCACCATATCACAACCTGTACATCTGCAACTTTATGTTACACTTGGCAGTTTCATTTAATATATACAGGATAAGCTGTACTGTGGAATTATTACTTTGGATTACGGTGGTTGATTTCTGTCCTACTCTGCCCTTTACGTTGCACGAGCAGGTTCTCCTTTCCGCAGTCATTTTCCTCGAGCTTTCCGCCGTATCAACAGAGGGTGTACAGGATGGTGATTCGACGGTTCAGCTCGTTCCAGGGTTTGATCTTTTCAGTTCTCAGTCATCCGATTTCTTTTCATTTTCCCACTCGGTGCCGGCTCTACTTCTTTCCTTAGTTTTTTCCCCGCAGACCGACTCTGTCTATTGTTCCAGGTCCTGAGCAAGTTGGTAGGCTTGCGGTTGCAGAGTCATGGTGCCCTCAACATATAAAGGAAAAGGGTAAGGCTCTACCATGTCATTTAAGATTCTTGTCGCTATAGTTTATTTTTGTTTAATTGTTTCCTCCAAATTTTATGTTGGCAACTGATAACACCATGCTTGCTGTTTTCTACTTACAGGAATCTCCTTAGGAGTCCGGAACTGCTCATGGTTGCATTGTAGTGGGCACTTCGTCATCCTTCTTGGCCTAAGGTTTTTCGGGTAAGGGTTTTACCCTCAGAAGCTAGCCTCTCGACTGACTTTAGCTTTTTGGGTTATGAGGACTGGCTTATTAGCCTAACTGCCTTGGTTTCCCAGTACCTTGTGGTCTTGATGGGATAACAATGTGGCAAGATTAACAGTCATGAGCTGTAGTATCTAAATCCTGGACTCTATGTCTGTGCGGAGGACTTGTTTTTCTAGAACATAGTTTTGAACAATGATTATGTTGATGTAATCATGTAATGTTTATTGGACTACGCCATGGCTCCTCCCGTGGCTCGTCGGGTTGTTTATTGGACAAGTGCTGGGAAGCTTCCTTAAGGGGATATCCTGAGTGAAGCAGTCCACCATAACTTGTTTGCAATGTTTTGACTGCTTATTCATTTTTCCTGCTATGTATTCGCATGGACACTTGAGTTGTATAACTTATTATAAATGGGGGGGTTGTTTTATTGCTATAATTCTGCTATATGTTATAATGAGAATTTCCACTTCTAACTCCCTGTTCAAATGGTTTGATTATTTAAATGTAGTAGCCTCTGATGGTTTTCCATTTGTCCTTTAATGTTTTATCAAGATTTAACAGGAAATTCAACACTGTCTGTTCATAACTCATACGTCTGTGCTACGTGTTAATGGTTAACACTAGTTTCACCCTTTTCTGTTTCATTGCCTGAATAGCTAATTCATGCATGCGAAGTTTCGAGGTTATTTGATTACAATGGAAGTTTTCTACTTAATGTATTCTAGAAAATCTGTTGTTTGCTTTACTATTGTTAATGTGCTTACTTGCATGATTCCGGTATTCAACTGTTAAGATTTCTGTGGGGTCCTCCCTCGATTGCAAACCCGAAGGGAATACTTCCCGTAATTTATTTGTCACTGTTGTCTGTCATTGGTTAGCAGTTGGTTATTTTAAAAATGTAATTTTATATAACAGGCTTCATATCCCAACCAAATTCTTTTTCCGGGCTGACACCCATGACACCTGGGTTCCACACTTGTCATTCTCATGTAAAATCCTGTTCAATTTCTCTATTTTTTTAATGGCGGAAAGACTATGATCACAGTTTACATTGTACACACCCTGCTAAGTTTTGGTTAACAGGACTGGAAACGTCTTTACTGTTTTATATGCCTACCACCCCCTTAAGGGTCACTCTTCCCTCACACCAAGGTTTTCGGGGTCCAGAGCCCGTATGAAACCGTACAGTTCCACTACAGTTAATATTCACTCTCGTACTCTTCTAGAACATAAGAGGGTTTTCATATCCTTGCCCCCCCTTTTTTTTTGTAAGCCAAGTTTCAAATATCAATATGTATATTTTCTTTTAAGAGTCAATTCTGTATAGAGTTTCGGCTACAGATCTCTTTTTCCTACGAATAAAACAAAACTTATTCACGCACAATAGTTAGAAATTTCAGTACCTGAATTGTTTGATGTTAATTCACTATTCCAACAGAATTATTCACCTTGGTTTCATGAACTGCTTTGTTTTGCGAAACACTCCAGAAGCTGAGCCTTTCCTTATCTCCCGCTTCTAATTTGCCACCCAACCTTGAGATTCGTCCTTCGGGACCAGAATCTCCTCCCTTGCTCTCTTGCAAGACCACTATCCTCAGCAAGATACTTGCACCATGTGCTTGCCTATCTGGTCATCACCAAACTTAGCCATCCATTTCTTGTCTTTTATTTTTCTCTGCCTGTCCTCTACAACATAGATTAATTTCCTCCTCCCTTTTTCCTCTGGAAGCCTTTCCAGCCAGGAGAGGTAGTTAGGGTTGCAATCACTGCAACCGTTTCCCAACTTCCCCCTCAAAAGTTGCCAGCATTTTCCAAGAAAACATTTCTTATCTTATTAAAGAAATAATAAAAATATTATTAAATTCCAAAATAGTTAATAATGTCATATTCAGTTTTTAACCACAGTAAAGTCAAATATTTACATTTTCCTGGGGCATTACATCTCCCCCTCCTGAAATTGGACATCGTCCCGATGTCCGTTGACTAAGAACAACTCCGGGTAAGCTTTTCTCATGAGCTCTTCATCTTCCGAGGTGGCCTCATCAGGCCCGAAGTGCTACCATTGCACTTTAACTTGGGTAATAGCTCGCTTCCGCAACTGTACTTCTCTCTAGTCGAGAATGCTCAGCGGCTCGACCAATAATTCTCCTTCTGGTTAGACCTGCAACATGCAATATTCTAAATCAGTTTCTTAAAAAGAAAACTTTTAGACTGGTCTACTGGAAGTAATCCTCACCTGTATATCCTTCCATCTAATCACATGTTTAGGATGATAAATGTATTTTTTTAATACAGAGATATTGTGGACCTAGATGTGACTTGGCAGGGCAAGCTGGTAAGCCACCAGCCCAATTCTTGCCAAGACCTGGAATGGTCCACAATATCGGGGTGCCAACTTGGTACACCCACTCCATTACAGTGTACTCCTCCTTGCTTGAATTCTCACATACACATGATCACCGACTTGGTATTCTTTAAACCTCCTCTTCTGGTCAGCAAAGTTCTTTTGCCTATCCTGAGCCGATTTTAAATTAGACCCTACCTTTTTGACCATTTCCTCCATTTCCTTAAGCATTTCTGGCCCTAACCTTAATTTGCCTTCAGGTCCACCC
>APFE031471419.1:0-17022 GCA_000404065.3 Pinus taeda
AAATGAGTGTCATGGTAACATGAAAATAACATTAATTACCCATCAAATAGGGTGAAAAATCCCATCTCAAGTCAAAACTGGTCAAAGCTGGGCGAATTCCTGAGCTGTAGATGAATTTCCTGTGAAAACTGCCCAACATGTCGCGCGCATCTGCCTGACATGTCGCACGCCTTTGGAGCCATGTTTGGGGCACTTTCAGGTGGCCAAATTGGGCAAGAGTAGGCTTGTTGGAAAGGTCCGTGAGTCTAATTTCCAACCCAACTAGAATTTCTAAATTTGGAGTTCATTTTCCCTGTCAAAACTCAAGTCTCCCAAGACAGCTTTCTGCAGTTCAAAAAGGTGACAGAAAGTCAAATTTTGCATGTTTTTTGACTTTTTGGAGGCCCAAAACATGACAAAATCTCAAGTCCATCCATGTGCATATGTAACTTTGCATGACAAATCTGGAAATGCTGAGTTTTTGTCAAATGGAGTTGCCAGGACGACGCGTCTCACCGGGGGTGAGACGCGTTAATGAGCAAAAACCTGTAAATTGCCAAAAAATACCAAAAATGACCCAAAATGCTCAAAATTTTTTGAAATTTGTGCTGTGGCTGAGCTATTTAGTACTATGCTCCTTCAAGGAAGCCTTGGCCAAGATACGGAGGGGATCATGCCTTTTTCTCCATTTTAGTGCCTTTGCCAACCGCCTTTGAAGCACTTTCATCTTTGCCTTGCACACGTGCATCCTTGCCCAATAATGGTTTTTCATGTTCCTCAGCAATCTTTTCTCTTGGTTGGCCTTAGCCAACAGCCTCTCCAAATGTGCATTTGCCTGGATGAGCATGGACTCTCGGTCAGCGAGCAATGGGTCATCGAGTTTTCTTCGGTTCAAGATTCGGTCACTACGAATCCTCCATAGCTCATCAAGTGCTTTCTCCTCCTCCAACTATTTGTTGCGCTGCTCCAGGTAAGTGATGGTCCATTGGGCACCCTCAAATCTCCTCTCAAGCAATTTGATGAACTAAAGGGGGCTTGAGCAATTCTGAAATGATCTGGGGGAAGCTAGCTTGACATGTCGCGCACCTCTCAATGTGTCGCGCCCGTTGCAAAATTCCACTATGTGAGACCCTCTGACATGTCGCGCACCTCCCAACAAGTCGCGCACCTATCTTGACATGTCGCGTTGTTTCAGGAGGCTTTTGGAGGCCTTCCCGGTGTCGGAATTGGGTGCAGGATAGCTCGTTGGAAAGGAATTTGAGTCTAATTTTCAACCCAACTAGAATGTTTCAATTTGGAGTTGATTTGACCTGTCAAAAATCAAATCTCCCAAGACTGGTCAAAAAGTGCCAAATGAGGCTGCCTCAAGGAAGAGTGCTGTTGCAGTAAACTTTTGAATGCATTCCTCAACCCAAAATTGAGCTCATGATAGCTCATTGGAAATCTCTTTGTGTCTAGTTATCATTTTACCCATCAAACAAATCATTTGGCCAACCAAGCTAGGATAAAACTTGATTTTCCCAAGGTCACTTCAGAGGTGTCTTTGATTCTCCTGAGGAAACGGAAGTCTTGATATTTCTCTCAAACCATGACACCTGTGCAAAAAGTGAAGGATTATTTTCTTCTTTGGAATGTTGTGGACAAAAACCTCTCTCAGTTTTGAAAAAATCATCTTTGATTGCTCATAAACATCATTTTAGTGAAACTTATCCCGATGTGTGGAACAAGGAATTTTGTCGAAATGGAGGGAAATGAAGGGGATAGGGGGCTTCTAAATTCTTGGGGAAATTTTTGGGAGTGGGTAGGGATCTTAGGGAGTAGGGGAAAGTGGAATCTCATAGATTTAGTGAGGGGAAAGGGTCCAAAAGGGCAAAACACAGGCCCAACCTAGAAAATTGCCAGGTTGTAGCTAGAAACTAGGGTTTGTGGAAAAATGAGGTATTTGGTGGATCTAAGGGATGGGAAGTGTTTGATAAGGTACTTTAAGGATAGGGGAAGGTGTATGAACATCAGGATACAAGTTTTGTTGATTATTTGACCGTCCAAGAGAAATTGGCTTCAAAACCCTAGGAGAGGGAAATGACCTTACCTAGGCGCAACTAAAGCATGAACAAGATGTAAAATAACTCATTAGACATTGACATGATAATGACAACACTATGAATGATGATAGAATCAGCTGAATAGTGACATAGATTGGCATTTGGGCAACTTTAGAAGGAGTTAAAGCAAACCCTAGACCTAATGCCTAGTGACCAAATTTTGCTTGAAGACTCACTGAAATGACAAAATTTGACCTTGACACTTCAAAATCACTTTGTAAGAGCATATTTGATCACTGGAGGAAGGCCAGAAAGACTGACACTAACAGGAGGAAGAAAGAAGTTCGTAGCCTTTGGTAGGTCGCTCCCTATGTACTAGTAAACATATCGGCTAGTACAAGAATTAGGGAGTTGTAGCTCCCTTCCAGTAGAAGCTGGAGAACGAGAGAAGGTTGTAAATTTCTGTAGGTAGAAGCCTGCGTACTGGTATAAGTCTACACCAGTACAAGATTGTAAATAGATTTTCTTATTATTAAAATAAGACAGAGACGACAACAGTAGGTGGTTTTCACCCACATAGGGTTTTCACCTGATATCTTGGTGTTCATGTGTGTTGCTTATGTGTGATGCTTTATTCTACTTTTACTACACTGTCTAATAAATCTCTGATGATAAATTGGGTAGATCAAAAGTTCTCTGCATATATGCTGCTTGCTTTAAGTACAGTCACGTATACACATTAGTTCACTTAGCTAAAGTAGTGTATACAAATTTGTTTGTGAAATTAAATTATTGATCTGATAATATTGATTCACCCCCCTCTCAGTATTATTTTCAACACCTCATTGGGTTTCATGTGGAGAAAGTAGAATTTTAGATAACATTCAAAATCCAGCAGGCTTAGTAGTCTTTAGGATTTTATGATTGGGGAAATTGCAATGTTTCCATTGAATTATGTCATGTACAAGGGTATGGAACTAACATTTAATCAAGAGCATCAATCCCTCTTTGTACCTTGATGTTAATGGCATCGACTATTGAAAACACTCAAAATCCAACAGGATTAACAATCTTTAGGATTTTAGGATTGGGGGGATTATAATGTTTCCACTGAACTATGTCATGTACAAGGGTATGGAACTAGAATTTAATCAAGAGTATCAATCCCTCTATGTACCTTGATGTTAGTGGCATTTACTATTGAACTCCTCTATCATGAACCTAGTAAAAATATACCCATCACACAAACAAAATCTCAATTTGACATATTAAGCTTTCTCTATCTTATTTTAATGTTTATGGGTGATGATATTAATGACGAGGATCCCAATATAGGCAATTATTTTGATGATATGTAGGTATTTGTTGCAACATGTTTTGTTTTAGCACTAGAGGCCATTTGGAGCCTTTTTCTGATAAAGTTTTGGTTCAAATATGTATTGAACTAAATGTTATTTTGGTTATATGTACTTCTATTTCTTTCTTCTTATTTTTTTTATTTTTTAGCTAATATCAATTCTATTTAACTTCAAAACAAGGAACATAATTTCATTTTGTAGATGCTATTAAGCATTGATCATAACCTTTCGACTCATGAAAAAAAAAATGTAAAAAATTACATAATTTTGTTAGGGTTAAGTATGATAATATTCACTTAACTTCCCTTTTTCCTTTCTTGTTCTGAACCTTTTTCCAAACCCATGGTTGGGATCAGCTGTTACTATTGCTAATTGATCCCCAACTCCCTGCAAAGGGGCTTCTTTATCTGAATCAAAGCTCTCAGATACATTGGTTCTCTGTATACCACCTTGTGTCCTTTTCATCAAGTGTTTCCTCTTTTTGGTGCTTTGATGCTTTGATCTCTACTAATCCAGTGCCCTTTTGGATATGGGTCACAATTTCGAACTGATCCATAGCTCCTTCGTCTGCTTGGCTACCATTTTTTGCATGTGCGTCTATAGTTGAATTATTCTACATGGTCTCTTCTTTGTTGGATTTTTATGGCTATGGATGGTCTTCATAATTTATATTTTAGCCCTTGTAATATATAAAGAATTTGTAAGACATGTTCTTCATGTTAGATTTAAAATTTTGAATTTTGAAATTTAAATTTTTGGCTTCAAGTGCGTCAAGATGGCCCTCCCTCAAGTCAAGATCGCCCCAATGAAGAGACACACCCATTCATGAAGGAAAAACACTATATAAATGCATTCAACCTCCTCTACAAAGGCAACCATTTGAACTCTCACAAGCAAGAAAATTTTTGAGCATCCAAACGAAGGAAAAGGAGGACGAAGGTCATCTCTCTCTCTCTCTAATGCACATTTCTCTCTCTCTAGCTCACAAGTGTGTTTCTGGGCAACATATTCAGGGCAGGCAGACTAGGAGGCCGAATTTCTGTGTTTTTGGACAGTTTTTGGGAGGCTGAATTTCCACCTAGAGCAGATCAGACCATACTAATTTGTAGGGCAGACTAGAGGCTTGACTTGAGGACTGGAGGCCAAGTTTGACCATAAACTTTGTTAGCCAGTCTGACCTTATAGTTGACTAGTTTCATTAGATGTATCTCTTGTTGAATTGAATAATTTCTCTAAGAAAAGGTTACTGGGTTCTCCTCAAGTAAATCTTGTGTTCTCTTTGTGCATTGTGATCTTTATTGTCCTTATGGTTTTATGGTTGAATTTCTAAAGTATGATTGCCTAATGATAAACTCAAATTGTTAAAAGATCTATGTCATTATAAATAATTATTAGTATTTTATAAATATTGTGGTAATATCTAATGCACTTGAAAACTTAACATGGTATCAGAGCTCAAGTGATGAAAAAGGGCATTGAGGTCACTCTTGAAGAAGCTTTGGTAAGAGATCAATCTTAAGGAAGACCTATATCTACAATTTATTTGCTTGTCTATGACTATGGGTTCCCATTTGAAGGCAAAAAACAAATTAGAAGGAGATACAAACTTTAGGGCTTGGAAAACACGGATAGATCTTCTTCTTGCAAAAGAGGATCTCTTGGGTATTATGAAGGGAAAGGTCCCTGAACTTGGAAAGGATGAAGATAAATTAAAATTTGAGAAATATGACATTACAACTAGAAGTATCATTTTAGATTTCATCATGGATCATTTGATCCCATATATGGCAAATTTTGACTCTTCAAAGAAAATGTATGATGCCCTAATTGGTTTGTATACTCTCAACAATATTGGTCAAACAATGAGTCTGAAGAATGGGCTTCATGATGTTAGAATAACAAAGAATGATACTAGAGCCTCATATTTCATGAGGATTTCTCAATTGAGAGATCAACTTCAAGCAAGTGATGATATAATATGTGCTAGAAAAGATGTTCCAAAGTTTGATGAACTATGGATTGCATGTACTCAAGAAGAATCAAGAATCATATCAAGAGGAAAGATTTAGAGATTTGGAGAAGGTGACTCTTAGGCATATGCAACACGTTTCAAGAAGGGTGGATGAAGAAATAAGTTTGGCTTTCAAAGAAGAAATGAAGGAAGAAGACGTGAAGAAAGAAAACTTTCTATCAATGCCACAAATTTGGTCACTTAGACATGATTGTCCTAAAAGATTGAATAATAGAAAGAGAAAAGGAAAGCAACATGCCTCTGTAACATATTTTGAAGAATTTCCAAAAATACCTAAGAATGAAGATCCAGGTGATAATTACTTTTTCTATGTCTCTGCTCTTATTGGTTACGTTGCTAGTAGATAGTGGAGCCTTAAGGCACATGTTGGGAGATAGAGAGAACCTCACAAGTCTAATGAAAATAAGACAAAAGGTGGAACTTGGAGACAAAAACAATTATGCAGTCAAAGACATTGGGAAGATGTCCATAAGCTAGAATCATGTGATAATTAATGTTCATCTTGGCAACATATTATATGTACATTGTTTGAAGAAGAATTTGGTTTCTATTTTATGCTTGGAAGATAAAAGAGATAAAGTAGCATTTTTTTATCACAAAGTTCTTATTTGGCCCAAAGACTCTAGCATAGATTCCTCTCGAGTAATTGGAATTCATGCAGGAAGGTTGTATAGACTTTTGAAACAACCTACTCAAGCACTTGTACATAGTGATATTAATCCATGTGAGCTTTTGAATAGAAGATATGCTCACCTTCACTATAAAACTTTTCCAACCTTAAAGCAAATGGTTGCAAGTGTTCAACATTTGCAAGAAGAACATGAAGGTGTATGTAAAGGATGTGCACTTGGGAAGAATGTAAAGAAACATTTTCCAAGCAACAAAAGTAGATCTAAGGAAGTCTTAGATCTAGTTCATCTTGATGTATGTGGTTTGATACCAGTGAAATCTCTTGGAGGCTCTTTATACCGTGTAATCTTTATTGATGATTTCTCTCACAAGACATGGATCTAATTCATGAAGATGAAGGATGAAGTCTTTGACAAGTTTCAAGAATTCAAGGTTAAAGTAAAAAACTTTAATAAAAAGAAGATCAAGATCCTTAAGGTTTGATAATGGAGGAGAATATACCTCCAAGGTGCTCATTTCCTTTTGTAAATAAGTTTCGATTAAGAGGAAGTGATAGTCCCCTACAATCCACAACAAAATGGACTTGCTTAAAGAAAGAAAAAATCTATTAAAGAATATGTGAAGGAAATGATGCACAATCAAGACCTGCTTATGTTTCTATGGAGCGAAGCATTGATGACAGTTGTCTACATTCAAAATAGAAGTCCTCATCGAATTTTGGAAGAAAAAACTCCTAAAGAAGCATTCACCGGACAAAAAAAGCAAATTGGGCATTTGAGAATATTTGGTTGTCCTGTTTATATTCATGTACCTAAATATAAGAGAAGGAAGTTAAATCCTTCATGAAAGAAAATGATATTCGTTGGTTATTGTGAGTCATCAAAGCCCTATAGAATATATGTTCCAGGAAAAAACGATTTGAAGTTAGCAGGGATGTGATCTTTGATGAAAATGGGGCCTATTGGAAATCCAAAGAAGTTCCCATGGACTCTGATGAGGATGAAGAACATGAATCTCCCAAGGAAGAAGAAGATTTGGGTCCATCAAATCCTCTAGAACATCTTGTTGATCATAAAGAAGAGCTAGAAGGGACTAACAATCCAATGGACCTGGTTGTTGTTCCTGAAATCAGAAAGAGGCCAACTTGGCTAAGATCCACTTTGTAGGAAGCAGAAGGACATGTAACAATATGTGGCTCCTTCAGGGAAAGCAAGAGGCCAAAGAGGTATTCTAGTTATGTAGCTTTGATGATGAATAGCATTGATGTTGAACCTTCCACTTTTGAATAAGAATTTAGTCAACAAGTTTGGAAGGATGTGATGTTGGAAGAATACCAATAAATTATGAAAATTGATGTTTTTGAGATTGTTCCTAGACTCGAAGGAAAATCAGTGGTGTCCTCTAAAAGGGTATACAAGATCGAGCATGTAGTGGATGGTGGTATTGACTAATACAAGGTGAGATTTGTGGCTAGAGGGTTTTCCAAAAAAGAGGGAGAAGATTATGATGAGATTTTTGCTCCAGTTACCAGGTACACTACCATTAGATCTATTATTTCTATTTCTTCTTCTATGGGTTGGAACATACATCAAATGGATGTACAGATTGTTTTTCTTAATGACATAATTAAGGAAGAAGTGTATATTGAACAACCTCAAATTTTTGAGGTCCATGGTAAAGCGTCTTATGTTTGCAGGTTGAAAAAATCCTTGTCTAGACTTAAGAAAGCACTGAAAGCCTAGTATACATGAATTGGAAATTATCTGACAAGACTTAGTTTCTCCAAAAGTGATGCTGATCCAAACCTATACTTCAAGGTCAAGAAGAATGAACTTGTGATCCTATTATTGTATGTTGATGACTTATTTTTGATAGTTGTGGGGCATCTCATTATTCAAAGTAAGAGGGAGTTGGCTTATGAATTTAATATGAAGGATCTTGGATTGATGCAATACTATTTTGGGCTAGTATAGCAGAAGCCCAACAAAATATTTCTTGGTCAAGGAAAATATATCATTAAGATCCTTTTGAAGTTTAGAATGATGGACTGTAAGTCGATGTTGACTCCCATGGTTACAAATCTAAGAAAGTTGAGAGACACCGAGTCTAATTTGGTAGATCCATCCATGTACAAGAAGTTGATTGGCTCATTGATGTATTTGGTTAATACCAGGATGGACATTTGCTTTGTAGTGAACACATTGAGCCAGTTCCACATAGAACCAAGACATGATCATTGGATAGAAGCAAAGCACATATTGAGATATTTGTGTGGTACAATTAACTTTGGTTTGAGATATGTCTCAAACGGTGACATACAACTACAAGGCTATACATATGCAGATTGGGCAGGGACTGCTGAAGACAGAAAGAGTACCTTCAGAGGTTACTTTAGTTTGGGCTCTGCTATGATTTCATGGATGAGCATGAAGCAAATTGATTTGTCACACTCGGTACTTATGAGGTATAATATATTGCCACTAGCTTGGTGAGTTGCAAAGAAATGTGGCTTCAGAAGTTACTCGTGGGATTGTTTGATCATGTGCTTGAGTCGACCATGATATATTGTGATAATCAAAGCTATGTGAAAGTGACAAAGATTCCATTTTTTCATGTCAAAGCACATCGAGATCAAGTACCGCTTCATCTGTGACATGGTGCAGAAGGGAGCAATGAAATATGTTTCCATTGATGAGTAAATTGTTGATATTCTTACAAAGCCTTTGTCCCAATTGAAGTTTGTATACTTCAGAGATAAGCTTGGACTTGTTGAGAATGCCTCTCTCATAGAAAGGAAGTGTTGATGAGATAACATCGTGGACTAACATTCTCCCTATGTTGAGTAATTTGATCTGAATTAGAGAGATTATCCTTGTGTCAAGTACATTTACCCAAATTAGGGAGAATGGTATAGTAGAGGATTGACATTGTTCCCGTGTCATGTATGACCTGAATTAGGAAGAATGGTCCTAGAGAATCATGTTCATTTAGCATCGGGCCATGGATTGTGTAACTAGAGTTTTGCCTTTGGCGATTCACCATGTTTCATTGCCACGAATGATGGTGAACCAAGACTAGCTGGGATGCCATGTGTCAGGTACCGACCTGAATTATGGCGACTAGTTACGGTATCCCATGTGTCTAAAGTATTGACCTGAATTGTGGTGAGCACACACCATACGTATGAAGTACTAACCCAAATGATGGGATTAACTTATGCAGTTGATCTACCACGCATATGAAGCACTGGCCCGAATTATGGTAAATGGTTGATGCTATTGGATCACCATGTGTCACAAATTGTGACCTGATTATGATGATGATTTTCTATAACATTTTCATAGAGAAATTTGTTCACAAGAAGAACATCTATCTAGTCATTATTGTTAAACACAACAATGGTGAAGATAGGATATATGAAATATTATGCATATATTATTCACAACGATACATATTTATACAAGTCTAGTGACCATTGGTTTCATATTACAAGTGGTCTCTTGGACTCCCTTTGGCTATTCGGCTTCCACACCATCCCTTAGAGGATTAGATGTCCAACATTCCCCCCCTTAATCTGAAGGGGTATGTATGAGTCCAAGAAGAGATTTGTAATACAAAATGTGAAAAAATATGCATGGAAGCACTAGGTTGAATGTTATCTCTGAAATGTTGGTATAAGGGAGTGGTTTAAGAATGACCATCAACACTGGAATGCTTAATTCAATTCTTGCAACTCTTCCAAAACTGGCAAGAAGTTGAAGTCTTCAGTTAGAGGAAGTGTCCCCAATTCTTTGAAGAGGGAGAAGCTCAACCTGAAAAGGGAGGTCTCCACACCACATAGATGGTTTAAGGCTGACCATTAACCAATGACATGCTCAAGGGCATCTCTGTCTCTAGCTACAACTCTGAATCTGGTATGGCAGGGTGTGGCTTAGGCCCACTTGATGTGGCTTTGAAGATTGTATATGACCATCATTACCCCACCTATCAAATACAAGGTGAGATGATGGAAACAACTCAATTACAAGATTGTTCAATACTCTAGAACAAGTTCTGACATATGATTGAAATATCTTCTTGATTGTCGAAGCCCATTGCTAAGAAGCGATCCATCCAAGGTGAATCTTTGTTCTTACAGGAGGCTTATTTTTGAAGCATTTGTTTGAAGAATGAGTGGTTTTATGATAGTGATCACATTGATGAAGATCAAAACAATGATTTTTCATATGGCCAACTCGCTCATAATGTTGGCATTTAGCATTCAGTTGTGGCTACTGTGGAACAAGAGTAGGATCTAGAATAGTTGAAGTTGAGTTGTCATAAAGAAATCCAACACTCTGAAACTGGATGGAATTTGAGTAATCTGGAATATGAAAGGACACATCCTTGTCATATCCAAGATTTTTTATGTTTCTGTTATAGGCAAGCTCTTACAAAGCTCTGATGATGGGTTTGGGAAACGTATGAAAAAATTATGCGTCTGCATTCAAATTTGCTCTTGTACTGGGCTCAGTGATTTGAACAATTTCTGGTTGTTAAATAATGAATCCATACAGGTGAGGATAGTTTTAAATAGAAGAGGAATGACCTGTTATAGAGTTTTACAAACCCAATGTTTCGGACTACCAAGTGAGTCCATGATCAAGGGATGCGACTATAGATATTCTATAGATATTAATGATCTTAATTTCTCAAATTTTGATGTGTTTTCCATCATGTCCCTTCCACGATAGGACTTGATGTTGTTAAATAATGAATCCATACAGGTGAGGATAGTTTTAGATAGAGGAGGAATGACCTATTATAGAGTTTTATGAACCCAATGTTTCAGACTACCAAGTGAGTCCATCTAAAGCCATTCAAAAAATGGGAATATTCTTAACAAAAACAAGTTCAAAATCATGACTAAGTTGCTGTAACTCCTCTTTCTGTAGTAGAGATTCAATCTGCAAAAAATCAATTTTCTCATGCGCATTTTGTAGACAAGTTTGAATTTTTTAGAGAGATTCTTTGCTAATTTGGATTGTCATCAGCAATAGATTGTATCAAAGTTTCAGGAACTCTAATACTTGATAAATTCTGGCCATTTTATGATCACAACTATGAACCAACGAGGAAGATGCAGCACTCACTCACAATTCAATGTCACAGCAATATTCTGTAAATGTGCACCAAACAACCATTGTGCAATAGCTCTTTTTAATGTACATACCGAGACTTCAACACACAGGCTTAATGCTCCAACCAACAAGAAACAATGACCATTCCAACGCTTCATTCAATGATTAAACATTCAACACAGGTTCCAATATTCTACGTACATGTAATTCAAACCTTAACAAGTTGAATTTACATCGCTCAATGTATTTGCATTCACAATGAGTCAATGCACACAATACGATCTCCAATGCATGTTTTAATCAACACAAATTCAGCTCTTAAATAAACCAACTTGCACAACCACCCAGATGCAGAGAGAGCAAATTCGAATGTATAAGATAAATATCTAGTTACAGGAGGGTAGGGCCGCCGAGGTGCACGGTGAGCAAATTCCAAGGGAGAGAAAAATGATGGATAGAAAATAAATTTTGACTATGCATGACAACTAACTAGTGATTTTTCATGGACACATCGAATAATTTGAAGGACATTGAAGTTCATTTGTAATATAATTTTATGTCAAATCTCTAATTCATAGCAATTTTTAGGAAAGTATAAATAGCTAAGACCTATGTCATTCTGGCAGAGCAAGATCTTGTCAGTTGTTTGTGGCGAATAAGCCGCTAATGTGCAGAGAAAACAAATTCTGACCACGCTTGATTTGATAATGAGATCTTAAACAATTATTAAGGTATTACAGACTCATGTGCATGGATTTGCCTATGTTACTTTGTGCAATGGATCGATAAGATTGTGAAATACATAGACAATAAAGTAGTTAAACAACATAATAGAAAACATACATAAACACAGCAAGTTTAATTAGGAGTTCACCCAACACTCCTGGGCTACGTCTCCTGGTCTAGCCTTTAGTGGTGACCTCTCTATTATGTCTTCAGAAGGAGAGTTTTTACAAAAGTGAGCTCAATTTGAATCTCACACAATAGATACAAAACAACAAGGCTTTACTTGGTTTCCCTGAGTCTTTCTGAGTACACAGACTCTCCTCACTGACTCTCCGTGTTAGCACTGCTTCCAATACTACCTCTCTTTGTTTCTCTCAGTTTGTGGCTTTAAAGCCAATCTGCATTGTCTGTTCATTTCTCCTTCTCGGGCTCTCTAGCTTCCTGGCCTCTGTCCACTCAGATCCCCCTCTGAGTGTTAGCAATCGTTGCTAAATGATTTCAGGGATGGTGGCCACCTGTTCTATAACATAATGGGTCATTGGGCCTTTGAAATCCCAAAATTGGTCGTTTTCTTGTTACACAGAGAAATACACACAAAACTGTGAAAATCCACCAAAACATTGTTCACCGGACTTCAAATACTCATAAATCCACACTATATTCCTATCGGGTCCGCTTTTATATCGCTTATCGCATCTCCATCATTGATCTAGGAGATCTGGATCCAACAGCTGTGGTTAATTTCGGGCGGCTCTCTCATATGGGGGTTAACCGCCCGATAAGGGTGGTTTTCTCTCTCCAAGGCCTGGACATGCAACCAATGTACAGGCTTGGGCAGAGCCTGACCAAAACCTCTTACCACCTTTGATCCTTCTGAAATCCCGCTTGTTTCCTTTGTATTAAAAAAATACATCAAACACTAAAAAACCCCGTAAAATGGCTTTAGACGGACTTGAAATATTATGCATATGCATTCATAAACCCTTTCAGGTCTGGTTTCATCACCTTGGCACTTTTCCTTCGTATTTCGTTTATTTAACGAAAAACACAAATACAAAGGAAAACCTTGTTTTCCAGATCTCAAATTATATCAAACATCGTTTATAATGTTATCGGGTCCGGCTATTGCGAGTTGTGTTTATATCGGCCCCGCTCCGTTGTAATGCTCCGATGCGATGTTGTGATGCGATTGATTGCAATCGCATATCGCACACACCCTTAGGTCGTTTGTAAGCACTCCTCTGTGTTTGCCAATTGTGATATCGCGTGTTAACATGGGTCGTCGACCTGCGCGCTTGATCGACAGTCCTCGTTGATCCACGCTGATTGTGATCACAACTGTCATGTTATAGCCCCCGATTTCCTCCTCTTGCCATCACTGATTGCGATTTTCCGATAGGATCTGGACCGTTGATTAGCCAGATCCAACGGCTCTCATGCGACATAGTTTTAAACCACCGATACTCCATTTTTCAATGTTTTCTCTATCTTTTTCCCTCCCGATAGTGTAAACCGAATTTTTAAAAGGCTCTTCTTTTTCGATAGTTTTTTAACTATATGAAGACTTAGAGGGTTTAGGAACCATTTGGATCACGCCTTCCCACTGAAAAGGATTTTGGACCACCAAAAGTTGGTTTTTAAGCATCAATCAAGTGAGGATACAGCTTCCTCACTTGTCCAATCTCTATCCATCTTGAATTGTTTGGCTTTGAACCTTTGAGTCTGATTCTGAGGTACTCAACATCCCCTCTGCAAGTAGTTCTCACCTTCCTATCCAGAACTGTATCTTCTTGCAACTCATTGAGATATTCAGGCAATAGATCATCAATAGAAGGCAACTGACTTTGCTCTTCGGGATCTTCAATCAATGAAGGTTCAAACAGTCTCAGGTTCTCTGCATTAACTACTGAATATATGTGCATGTAAGCTAGCAAATCAAGACGAAAAGCGTTCTCACCAATTTTCTCAAGTATCTTGAAAGGCCCATACCTTATTGGCTTCAACTTCTTTCCTTCACCTTGCATTCTGGCTTTGCTGAATCATGTACAGCCAGACTTGATCACCAACTTGGAAGCTATGCTCAACTCGATGCTTATCATGCCTTGCTTTGTACTTAGCCTGGCTTCTCTCCAGCTGTTCATGCACTTTCTGGTGAATTTCTTGGATTCCTTCAATGAACTCGGTTGCTTTGTCCACATCATTGTGTCCATCAACTGCTATGTCTTTACTAAAGACAAAATCCAAGGGAGACCTTGGTGTAAAACCAAAACAAGTCTCAAAAATAGATCTTTATGTAGAAGAATGTTTAGCACGATTGTAAGCATGTTGCACATAACATAAATGTTCATCCCAAAGCTTGGGATGCTTGCTTCAATAGTCCCTGAGTAGCTGGATCACTGTCCTGTTGACCACTTCTGTTTGGCCATCTGTTTGTGGATGAAAGGCTATGCTCTTCTTCAGTCTGGTGTCCTTCAATTCCCATATACTTGACCAAAACTTCCCAACAAATTGGGAATCTCGATTAGATACAATGGAAGTGGGTAACCCAAAATGAATCGATACATGTTGAAAGAACAACTTTGTTTTTTGTTCAATTGTAATATGCTTGTTGCAAGGTATTAAAATGCACATTTTTTTGAACTTGTCCACAATAACATATAAATAATCATGACCTTTTCTAGATTTTGGCAATCCCCCAACAAATTCCATGGAAACACTTTCCCAAGGATGAGAAGGAACTGGAAGTGGAGTGTACAAGCCTAGTTTTCTATTGATGGGCTTTCCTTTAGCACACATGGTACACCCTTTAATATATCTAGAAATTGTTTCATGCATTCTTGGCCAATAACAGAATCTTTGTAGCTGTGCAACTGTTTTACTTACACCAAAACGACCTAATATTAGAGAAGTGTGTGCTTCTCAGATTATGTTAACTCTTTTAGATTGAGGAATGCATAACTTTCCCAAATGATACAAGAGTTGGTCCTTAACATAATAATCTAATTCTTCTACTTGTTTGTCATGACTTAAAGTTGCATATACATCTTTAAAATCTACATCTTGAGCATATTGTTCAATGTAGCTTTCATGCAATACTGAATTATGCTTAAGTATAGTAGATGCATTTATGATTGGTCTGGACAACATATCTGCAACTTTATTGCGTATCCCTTTCTTATATCTGATGACAAGATGAAACTGTTTTACAAAACCCATCCACCTATAGTGTCTTGATTGCTACAATTTAGTTTGTGAGTGTAAATATTGAAGTGGTTGATGATCAGTATGTATAATTGTTTCCTTGCCCAATAGGTAATGTTTCCACTTTTTTACACTCTGCACTAATGCATACAATTCTTTATCATATGTAGGATAATTAACTACTGCAAAATTAAATGTCTTAGAATGATAACATATGGGTTTACCGTGCTGCATCAATACTGCTCCCATGGCATAGTCACTAGCATTTGTTTTAATCTCAAATGGTCTTTGAAGATCTGGCAATGCTAGTACTAGTGTTGTACTAATTTTTTCTTTCAAGGTGTCGAAGGCTTTCCGCTGTTTGCCTCCCCACTGAAACACCTTGTTCAATCCTATCAAAGCATGTAAGGGAGCTACAATCAAGGAAAAGTTAGCAATAAACTTTCTCCAATATTGTGTTGCTCCTAGGAAGCTTCTAACTTCTGTAGTAGATTTGGGTTTAGGCCAGTTCACAATGACTTCAACCTCATAGGGATCTATCTTCAATTCACCACCCCCTACAATATGACCCAAATAATTTAAAGATGTTTTGCCAAATTCACATTTTGATAACTTCACGTGGAGATTTTCGTTTTCCAAAACATCTAGAGTCTGCTTTACATGATTCAAATGTTCTTCCCATTTTTTACTGAAAACAAGAATGTCATCTAAATATACAATTACAAAATCATCAATAAAAGGCTTGAGTACATCATTCATAACTCTCATGAAAGTGGCAGGAGAATTAGTTAAGCCAAAAGGCATAACTAGCCATTCATACAGCCCTTGCTTTGTTTTGAAAGCAGTCTTCCATGCATCTTGTTCTGATACTCTGACTTGATGGTAGCCACTACACAAGTCCAACTTGGAAAAGTAAACAACTTCATTCAGCTGATCTAATAGATCATCTATGCGAGGAAGAGGATAACTATTATTGATCGTTATTTTATTCAGTGCTTTGTAATCAATGCACATCCTCCACGAACCATCTTTCTTTCTCACCAACACGATTGGAGATCCACATGGTGATGTGCTTGGTCTTATGAACCCTTTCTCGAGCAGCTCTTGTACCTACTTCATGATCTCTGCATTCTCTAAAGCGAATAACCTGTACATTCCGATGTTAGGCAATGGCGCATCTTGCTGCAAATGAATATCATGTACAATTTCCCTGTTGAGATTGCAACAAGATGATGGAGCTTAGTGAAAAGAGTCGCCTTCACTAAGTGGGCCCGCAGGCTATTTTTGGCGCAAGTCTATTTTTAGACTATGTCTATTTTTAGACATATGGATCATGTCTATGGATTGTAGGTTGCTTTTTATGGATGATTGATCAAGTTGGAAAAAATAGATGGACTTCTATTTTTAGACCACAGCGGAGTGACACCACAGCGGAGTGACTGCTCAGTCTAAATATAGAACAGTCAAATATTATTAGCTCATAATAATATTTAGACTATAAACTTTGTCTTATTCTCTTGGAGCACTTCAGGATGAGCTACGGATGTGGTACATGCAGATCCCAGAAGGAAATACGTGGTTACCTATGGGATGACTAATATTTGCATGCAGGACTTCAGTTAGAACTCAAGTGAGTTGAGTTTAGTGGACTGGAGGTGCAGTTGATGGAGTTGTGTTCAGTTTAGCTTTGTTAAACTGGTTGTATTTAGTCTAACTGGCAAATAGACTAGAGATGAGTTGGGTGAATTAGTTATTAATTAATTCACAAGTTATTAACTCATAATACAACTAATGAATACATCAGTTAACTCAGTTGCATGTCAGTGCATGTTCAGTTCAGCAGGGACAGGTGTTAGAGAATCAGATTGCTATCAGTTGTGACTATAGTTGTGCACCAGATCTTGCACAATCAAGGGATTGAGTATGCCAATGAG